>SNQJ01S0055087.1:30357-47198 GCA_010110895.2 Picea sitchensis | reverse complement strand
ACACATGTCATGCTATCTCAAACACAAACAATATATATCAAACTCATCAACATACCTTGATGATCAAAAACCTCCCCTGGAGGTAACACCATGTCTGGATCCTCTCGAAAGTCAACACTAGCATATGGGAACTGCAATATCACTTGCAGCATCTACCGCCACACCTGCACCGCCTCAGCTGTGAAGAAGTGGTTTCCCTCGTTACCACCATGGTGAAGAAAAATAGTCGACCATCACCTCAATCGGGGCTCTCGCGCCCCAAGAGTGCCCAATAAAATCCTAGGGTGCAACATAAGCACCCTCTCCAAATACCAGGCCACTAGGATGGATGCAAAGACAAACTCTCCTATATCAGTGGACCGACAATGGTCCAGCTGCCCTACCATCCTGGCATGCAGCGTAAGCCCCCAGGTGAAGTGCTCACCATCCAGTACCATCTCCATCACACTCAGCTAACCACCACTAATCCACTGAGTCGCAAGGGACCTGTACACCCTCATTATCATCACTGCTATACAACGATGTGCTAGAGAATCCATCACCCCGATGCTCATGACAGAGCCTGACATAAATTTTTCCCTAGAACAGTATCTCTGGCCCACTGTCACTAGCACCATGTCAGCAGGTAATATCGGCTCCGTCGGTAGGGGTATTCCCCGAAACGGGAGCCCAGTCAAAAAATATATCTCCTCCACCATAGTGAAGGCAATCTGCTCTCCTCGCACCATGAAACAATGCACGTCTGGGCACCACATCTAGATAAGGAACTACAGGAGATACTCCTACGCCTGTATCAATAGGAGCTCAAAGAACTTCAGCAGCCCACAGGCTGCCAAAGTCGCAGGAACCCTTAGATCCTCAATCGCCATGGCATCTCTCAGCTGGGACTAATATTTCTCTTGCCACCCAACCGACATCGTGAAAAAAGATCACCTACTGCCACATAAAACAGTCCTAGGTCATCCACAAGGACCATAAACAACATTAAAAAGATAAGTTTTACACCCGTCAACCTTGCCTCCAATGTGCGGTTGTTTAACCCACAAGTGCGCACATATGCACGCCTGTTCACTACTCAGGCACACACATATATGCATCTGTCCACTCCACAGGCGCGCACTTAGGCACGCCTTTCCATCCTACAGGCGTGCACGTGTGTGCGCCTGCTCAGCCTATAGGGGCGCCTTCATGCACCCCTATCATGAACACAGGATTGCATCAATGCGTTCCTGTCCAATACACAGCCGCGCACACATGCGTGGCTATATAGCCAACAGGCGCGCACATAATGCATGCCTTTGTCCCCCTTACAGGCACCCCCATGCGCGCCTATCTGATGGGTAGGCGCTCACTTGTGCAAGCATACTTCCGGATCACCCACACACATGGGGGCCTACACCCATAAAACCCCCTATATGGCCCTCCGTACAGGCCCTGCCTAAAATTGGAAACCATAATTCTATGCAGGATGATCAGACTACTAACATGAAGCTCGCTGGTCCTCAATTGGATGCCTCATCCTCCCAGAATCTCCAAATCTCCTCTGAATACTTCTCATCTAGTCACTATAGCAGCAAGTACAAATGAGGTGGCAATGTGGGCCCTACAGCTATATATAGGCCTTTTCACCAAACTTCCACTCACCATTCCTGGAGCTCCGGGTGTCCATTCCTCGATCCGTCTTCAGCCATGGGATCAACATCCCATCATCTACATCACAACTATCCCCGGGACACTTTTCATCCTGAGCCCCTGGGGCACCATTTTTTTTCATACCCCGACCAGGTGTGCATGCTCATATTTAAAATTCTCAAATAAATACTCGTATGTTCTGTTCTCTTCAGATATTGTTCATGTCGGGTATTTGGTTTTCATGTGTGTAGGTACTTGGTCATCATACATCAACACAACCCCTTCAGGTATATACTCAGCACTGGCATGTAGTCTTTCCCTCTAAATCTCACTTGCATCTCTAGTCACACCCTCTGAAATTTGCCTCTAGGATCCCCATCTCCGGCTCTACAGTTCCAGCACTCCAATTGCATCTTCGGTACTGTCACCTGGTAGCACTCTTATCCACATGATTTGTCCCATTCATAGCACCCTTTTGCGCCTTTGACACTCATGCTATTTTTCAAAACCCTTTAGGGATGACAGTCGCTATAGCCTTACATCATGTCGCGAATCAGCCACATACTCCTTCTCATTTTCCTAGCTTTCCCCTAGGACTCCCAGATTATCTCTTCAAGGTTATATTTTTTACTGCACCTCCGCAATATCATGAACCCTCCATTTCATCCATAATCAGTTTGCCCCTCTGCAAATTTCCCTTCATTTCACCTACATCATACAAAAACTCACCCATGGGGCCCCCACCCTCCACCAGTTCTCCCAGAAAATCGTTCCCTACCCAAGCCAACCATATTACATCAGGGCACTCATTTATGTATTTGTCCACTCATCCCAAAATTATTCTTTATTTATTGTACAAACGCCTTTATTTCCCGCAATTTCATACCTTTTTGTCGTCACCTTTGGTGACCTTCTTCCCTTTTTGGCAAAAGCAACCCATGTCGCCCTTGGTTGGGGCACTCCTTATCATCTACCCTCAACGACATCGTCCATACCCTTTGAGTATCCCACAGGCCACTTACCTATGCCCTCTAAGTTTGTTCACTTTGTCCCGCCTCTGGCACAACTTAATCCCTATCTTATTGTCCCCCTGACACTCGACCTCATTGAATGGTTGCGACCACTTTTTACCTCACATATACCCCCAACCAAGGGCAGTCTTGAGTCTTCCTACATCTTGACTTCATCAATGTACCTCTTCCCAATTCCTAACCTCACCTAGTAGAGTTCATGAAGCCCTTTGCCTCTAGGAGTCGCGTCCCCCTTTTTTGTTGACATCAGCACAATTTTCCTGAAGGGTGACAATATCTTGAATCTCATTACCTTACCAATGAGATCTCTCAGACAGCACAGGGAGAACTACAATTTCTCCTTGCTGTCATTGACCCCCATAACATTCGACGTCAACACTTTCTCATGTTACGGTGGGTATTACTTTGCGACTATTGCAGTTATTTCTTATATTCGACAAAGACCTATGAACTTGGTTGGGATATCAATGCCTACAGAATCCATGATACTTCTTACGGATATTGCTGCCTACTGTTTAGAGTATGTTCCTTCACAGAATTGTCTTCTGCCTTTATCATGACCACCCCCGAGGGTGTTGCAGTTGTCTACATCAACACTTCATTCCTTTTTTGAGTTACATGGCACGAGCATGGGGCATGCCTACCTCGTTTGTACACAGTTTATTTTTACACACCTTATGGAAGGTCAGGCTCTATAGGTTCCCTTCTCCCTCCAATGGGTAACTCTTGACAATCCCACTATCTCTCTCTCTTACAAAAACACTCTCAGTAGAAGAAACATTGATGGATTTCGGCTATACATATGCTCCTAACCTCATCCATCAGGGGGCATCTGTTATCACTCAAATTTCGTCCGCAAATGGTTACAAGAATTCAACATCGTCAATAGTTATGAGGTCACCCATGGACCAGAATTAACACAAAAGCATTTCCAAACGGTAAAAAACTATACAACTAGTGAAAAAATTAAAGGGCACTATGAAGACATAGGGCGCACGCGCACATAAGAAAAACATAAATGCAAGAATCGCGCACATGCACACGATGTGCAACTGTTGTTGCAAAAAGCCATGCACTTGAGAAACGATGCATTTATGAGAGTGGTTAGCCTCCCACCCACTTTTGGTTCAGCTTCCAAGTTGATTTGACACTCAAATATGGACTGGATTCGACTAGGTGGCTGGTCAAAGACCTATAAATGCCCTAATTAGCCTCTTTACACACTACAAACTAGTTGGACAATACCTCAAAGGAATGTTATAAAAAGGCCATGGATACACTTCATTTTTCAAGGAATTCATAACAAAGTTATGCTACCATTATTATCTTGAGGAATCCTCTATCCTTACCAAGAGTATACTTGCATCATTGCATTGGGCAATCCATCTCACCCCTTGAGTGGATTAGCAAAGAATTCTTTCACCATTTTCATTTTCATTTTCAAAGTTGTAAGAAGAGCTTATTTGTGGGGGTCCAAAAGCCCTCCCTTGGAGGAAGAAGGGACTCATAGTCCTGTTTCTTCTTGGTGGGTTGTTTCACTAATATCAGCCTTATCATTGGTGGCATGGGTCTAATTGTTTCTTTTGTCCTTATGTCCCTATGCTCATTAATTTAGTTGTTGTTTTATTTCTTAGTTTAATTCTTAGTTGTTCTTTTATATTTCATTCTCTAACCCTTTTCCTTACAGCTGTCCTGCTTAGCAAACCCAACTAAGCTTGCAATCACCTCTATTTTTCTCACTAAGGTGACGAAAGAGGTGCAACACTATTGTTGATGGATCAATAAGTTGGAGAAGTATACAATCAGCAGACGAAGATTTAGAATTGGATTTTGATAGTTGGCAACAAGGTTCGTACGAACGATTCTCAAGAAGATGAACAACTATCAGAATGACTAGATGGGTTGGGACCAAAGTTAGAGAACACCCAGTATACAATGGTACCTCAGAGCTAGACAATGTTTTTCAAAACATGGAAGAGAACATAAGAGAAGATCAAAGAATTTCGGTATGAAATGTAGCTTTTTGGAACACTCCCACTAGATGGTGGGCCACCCATAAAGCCATAATCAAAACTTGGGATGAGGTAAAGCAAGCTATCAAGTACAGGTTCTGGAATAAGGAGCATTTGGAATCAAATATGTAGATGGATCTCCAAGTTGCGCAACTATTCAGCGGGAAATCATACCCTAGAATACACATTGAACAGTGCGTGACACAGTGGCAGGTTGTGGAGATACCCTCTCAGTTCTGGGTTCAGGTATTTCCCCACTCTCTAGGCCCAATCCTAAAAGCTTGGTTTATACATGAGGAAACTAGAAGATAGAACAACGACTGGAAAACACTAACAACTCAATTTTGCAAGGATTTTGTATTCACAAGTAAGTACCCTGAGCTTGAACTAGACCTGCGAAAGATTAGCAAACTTGTTTTTACAGCTAATGGTAATAAGAGATCAAACCTTGTAGTGTGTCCCAAGCATACCCAATAAATTCAAACTAAACTCCACTTACCCTTGATTAAGAAGCCTATAGAATGCTATCAAATTAGAAAAAATTCAGAAAGCCTAGATGACTTAGAGTAACTGAGAAACATAACCATCAAAGAGACAGAGGGGAGAAGAGAAATCCAAAACACCATACCCAACCAGACCAATAGTTCCTATAACCACCCATTAAATTTGTACAGACTCAACATAGGGATTGCAGAGAAAGCCAAGATAGCAATGGTGGGATATTAATGGGATGAACAAACCAGTTAGGAAATACAGAGTTTACTGCATGAATATGAGGATTTGTTCCCAAATACTTTTTCAGAATTAAAGGTAATCAAAGGAGTCATGGGAGAAATGAATATTAATTTAAAACCAAGATCCAATCCTGTTAGACATAGACCATACCTTATTAACCCAAGAGTAAAAGAGAAAGTTAAGAAGGATATTGATAAGATGTTAGAAGCAAGTCTCATTTTTGCGATAGAAGAAGCAGAGCAGGTCAGTCTGATAGTCATTCAAAGAAAGAAAGACATTGAGGATATTAGAGTCTGTGTGGATTACAGAAGACTCAACTCCACCTGTGTGCATGACCCTTTCCCAACACCCTTTACCAATGAGGTACTAGAACAGGTTGCAAGGAAGGAAGCATACTCATTCACAGATGGATTTTCAAGATACCATCAAGACAAGATTTCTAAGGAAGACAAAAGAAATACCACTTTCATTATAGAATGGGGATCTTTTGCATACAATGTGATTCCATTTGGCTTAAAGAACGCCCCTATAGTCTTCTCCAATATTTTGATAGCATCCTTTAGAGAGTTCATTCAAAAATTTATAGAAGTCTATATGGATGATTGGACAATATATAGCCCGCTTAAGGAACATATAGCACTACTAAGGCTGATGTTTGATAGATGCAAAGAATTTCAAATCTCATTAAATCTTAGAAAGTGTATCTTCTGTGTGCCACATGGAAATTTGTTGGGCCACATAGTCTACCAAGAAGGAGTACTGGTAGACCCAGCCAAAGTTGCGGTCATTATGAATATGAAACCACCTATGAGTGCTAAAAAGTTGTGCTCCACACTAGGACACACATGTTACTATCGTCAGTTCATTCGAAGATATGCCCACCTTACTGCACCTCTGGAAAACCTCTTGAAAAAGGTTGAACCGTTCCAATGGACTCTTGAATGTGATAAAGAATTTGAGACACTTAAGGAGAAACTCATTACAACACCAATTCTGATATTCCCAAACTGGGAGAAGGAATTTCGTGTCCATGTAGATCCTTCAGGAATTTCCCTAGGAGCTATCTGTTCATCAATTAAGATTTTACCTTGAGTCTTGATTGAAATCCTCTCCTAGATCCTTTCTCTATATCCTCCTTGGCCCTGACACGATCAATTCCAACTCTAATATGAAGACTAAATATAGAAGAGCCTCTCTAAAAACATGTAACATTGGTTTTCTCTCCAAATCTTCCTGCCTTTGAATTCCTTCCTTATTTATATTCATGGAGGAGGCTAGGGGATGTATCTATACATATAGAAATTAATGAAATATTGATCAAATATGTTTGGCCCTTCATTTTTGGGAAGGAATTGCGCAAGGTTTGACTAAGCATGAGTTGCACAAACTTCATCAGAGCCCAAGAGAAAGAGAAACAAAAAGAAGTTGTGAAAGTCAGCGCAATGCCAACGAAGAAGCAAATGGTTGCAAAAGAACAAGAAAGAGTACAATCCTAGAAGGAAGACACAACCCAGCTTTATATAAGACTGAACATAATTTTAAAAGGGTTTGTTCATTAGTTCATGGGCCCACTGGTTGGTTGGGTTGAGTTGATTCAAGTTGGTCAGAGTCACCCAGGTTTTGGGTTTTAGTTGTTGAGAATGGTTGTAAGTCGAAAGAAGACAAGTATGAGTCTGTAATGAATTGTAACTATCAGTTGGAGAATTTAAGCTCTGTGACATGGGTCCAGAGCCAAGAATCTGTATTGCGCCCTATTGTGTAATTCTGAGTCTGTAATTAGAGAAAGATCCTAAATTTAATATGATGAAGGACCAAATTTTCAAATATGTTGTGTTGTTGTATGTTTAAATATGCATCATAGTGTTTCCTTATGGCTTATGAGCTCTATTGATGGTTCTACATTTAAATTCTTGCCCACAACATAAGTAGGTTTGGCTCTTGCATTTATATGTCTCATATCTATCAATGTCTCTTGCGAAAGAACAGGGATGAGTTATGAAGGCTCTATGGATCCTCTTTAGTCTTTTCCCTACCCTTCCCTATCTATTTGTCTCAATAGAGCTTCGGGTGAGACTTGTTCTCTTTGGAGGAGATGAAAATGCCAGTGCTCTAGACTACACAGTACCTTTTGTTGGTAACCTGAGGAGGACCTTGGTCTGATCAAACTCACACCAATAAAATACAAGTTACCAAGCTCATAAATCAAGGGAGAAAACTCACTAGTGTTGATATCTTAAAAAATCACAAGATTTGAAAGGTTCTAGGGGTGGTTGCACCATGTTAGTTGTGTAAGGAGAGACTGGTCACACCTTTCTAGGCATGCAAGGTGTGACCACCCTAAAAACTGAAAACTTCCAAGACAAAAAAGTGTCTCAACATGAAAGAACCGATAGGTCCTATATGTGTCTCTAGGGTGGAAAAGAGAGCTATATATATATATATATATATATTATCCCTGAGGTATGCATACCCATCAAAGAGATCATATCCATGAGAAAATATAATGTGGATCTATGTCATAGTACACATCATGGATACACATAGAATTAATGAGAGTTCCCTTATGGTATTTAAAGTACTCATATATTAGTGATATTATGCATTGCAGTTTGAGGAGGGGGTAGTAGAATGAGTGATATTCCCCCACACCCAAGGTATTTTTCCCAACCCCGATGGTACAATTATACAACATGGAAATAAATAAGATGATTTCAAGCATGGTAGAAACCATGTCATTACCAGTCATTCATGAATACCATTAACAAATGTGAGAGGAACCAACAATGTTGAAAATGGACCCAAGGTACCTAGTAAAAACTAGAAATCATGAATATAGTATCTAGTGTCGAACACTCATAGAATTGATTGATTAGGAGTGAATGACATAAAACCACTATTGATCGTGAGGAAGCCTATCACCAAGGACTACAATCTCCAAGGTACTAGTTTGTTTCTAGATCTATTACCTAGATAATGTGTTGATGTTGATAAGAAGAGATCCATTGAAGGAGGTCATTAATGTATCCCTCATTAATTGACATGAAAAATACACTAAGAGATATCGTAAATAGATATGATCACCAAGTACAACTAATGAAGGTATGGCCAACATGAATGGTCAACAAGGAAATAGATGAATGACTCAAGCCTACTTCCATTCAACATATAGCATGACACATTGATGACTTGGTAGAATCGACTCAAGAGCACCACTAATATAGTGCAACAATGCATGCGACATTGAAGCACTCTCTATAATGACTATAAAACAAACTAGATAAAGGAGTATATGACTCATATTGATGGTATGGATCCTAGGAAAGATATAACCCAACTATAAGACAAAGACACAAACAAGTGCCATGTTCAAGGTTGATAGAACTGATGGCTTCCACTTTTTAGACTACAAATCAATGGTAAAAAAAAACCCACTCTTGTTTTTTTAGTGTCTACTTCATGGTTTTATGAGAGAAAAAGAGAGATAAACAGATGCTCTATATTTTATTTTTTCATATAGTTTTACGGGCCCAAAAAAGAGGTAAAAGTGTACTTGATAAAGTGTATTTTTTATGGTTTAATGAGCATGAAAAAGAGTGAAAAGTTAGCTCGTCTAGAGAGAATGAGTGGCTCAACAACATTAATATATGTTCCAAGCACATGGAGCTGAGCTATGAAAATTTAATGCAATATGGTATTGACAAGTGATGTCCACTCATCGTGGTGGTTCTTTCCATGGGTAAAAGGTCACTAAACAGTGGCAAGCTAATGCAAATGGAAATAGGTAAAGAGTGATTGCAATGGAAGTAATAAGGATCAAAGAAGATAGTACTCATTAGAGAAAATTTTCTTTAAAACTGGGACTTATAATAAAAATCATGCTTCTTGAGTTCGAAATTCAATAACCAATAGAATTTAAAAGAATTGAGTCAACCATAATAGTTGAGTTGGACATATAAAATTCAAGGATGATTATGTGTTGTGTTTCTATTTGACAATATTTAACCATATGTTCACCTCAACTTAGTTAATATCTTGGTGACACCATCTAGGGATATGTTCAATATCTTTGAAATAACAGTATAGAATATTTTATATTATTAATAATTTTGTTATTTATTGTATGATATTTATTATCAGTTATTTATTATATTTCCATTATTATCATTTATGAATAATAATGTGTTCTTCCATTATATATTAATAATGTATTGTTATAATTATATTATATAATAATATTATTATATCATATAGTTATTAATTTGTAATATTATATAATATTTAATTAGTAGTTATAAAATTATATTATAATTGTTAATTTAGTATTATATAATAATTCATTTATATTAATTGGTATTATGAGTTGACCTTTTCATATTTAATTCATATTACAGATATCCTCTAATAGGTTTGACACATTCACATTTGTATTATATTATAATAAGTATATCCTTTAATACATCAACAACATTTATATTTGTATTATAATATAATAAGATATAACAAGTATTCTAATAGGTTTGACACATTCACATTTGTATTATATTATAATAAGTATATCCTTTAATACATCAACAACATTTATATTTGTATTATAATATAATAAGATATAACAAGTATTGACATTTTCCTATGTATGTATTTATAGTATTATTTTATTATAGTTATTAATTGATATTATATTGTCATTATATTATATATTTAATATTATTTTAGTATATTATTATATCATATTATACATTTATTCTATTGTTGTCACTTTTGCATTCATTCATAGTAGTATTATATTATATTATGACTATATTATAAATTATTATTTTATATTATTATCATGTAATAATATATTATTTATTAGATTTTCATATTATATATTAATAGTAATTATTTATTGTATGATATTTATTATCATTTTTTCTCTATGCGTAAGAATATAAACTTCTCGTTATCCCTTTTAACTTTTATCTCTTAATTTTAGATAAGCCTAGCTTATATGGAAATATGATGTGGCTACATGACTTTGATGTGACATAAACAAATTATTATTTTATAATTTCCTTAGGAGACCCATTTTTGGAGTAAATTTTCTCTAATGGAAATAGTAGGCATGAAGACATAAGTAGCAATATGCATGTGAAAACATAAAGTAACATAAAAATATGGAAACCCCCTGAAGATATGGCCAAAACAAGGATGAAAAGAGAAGAATGAGGCTCAATTTTAAGTCACGGTGGGTCTAAAAGAGGGTTCCTAGGCCTACAATAAATTAAAACATGGGAACCCAATGGAATTTAGGGTGATAACTAGGGTGCCTATGAAGGTTAGGAACTATCACACAAGTTATGATGTGCAACAAGGAGAGGCTAATGTCGCAACCTATCCTTATGAGGATAATGGTATTGCAAGGAAAGACCTATCCTTGTATGCCAATTTGAAACACATACCTCAAGTTCAATGGATGTCTCCATAATCAATATCACACAAAATGTCATCAATTCCTATAAAACACATCCAAAAAACTAGACTTGAGGTTAAAATGTGTAGTGAAATATCAAAATAACAAATGTTTTTGGATTTTTTGGAGACAATATACTAGCTATATATTTTATGTAAGTATATTTTAGATTTTAGTTATGACTCCAAATGATGTCATTGGAATACATGTTTATGTACATGTATGCTTATATGAATTCTTATTTTAATGAAAAATGCTAATCTAACACAAATACAATGAGCAACTGATGCAACCTATGTTGAGCTCCTGGCCTCACCACGGGTGTGTCTATGATGAGTGTCAAGGAGATCTTGTTGACATATTGTTTTTCTTGTTTGTTAGAAATTTTTGTCACTTGCAGGGCCAACATTTCAACCATTGGATAAGAAACCACAACCCTGAGGCATCTAAGTCGTCAAAATCACTCAGGGATTGCACCCAACCTGGGTTGCACCAATCCTTAACATGGCTAGATTTTTGGGTGTCTCCTCCTGAATAAACACACTGTAAGGGTATTTAACTCTGGTTGCCTAGTAAATGAAACCCACACCTTAACCTATTGACCTAGAAGGATCTGACATCTTATTGACATATGTAAATCATTGAAATGAAACAACCCACACACAATAATAAAAATCACTAACATCAAACACATATGTACAAGGCATTACATATCCTAACAGTTTATGCAGAGTATATCCCATTATGAGTCTCAAGCCAAGGTTTCCTATTGTCATTGATCAATTCATGGGCCATTGTTGGCTACATGTGGAATATCATGTCGAGGCCACACCACATAGGATTAAATTTCCATGTTCCTGAACTATCAATAACTACATGAAGATATTCATGGTTAGTATTCTCACAAGATATCAAAACTCCTTGATGATAACCATCAAGACATATATGAGTTTTGGAATAGGGGTAGACCTAGGGTTCAACGCTCAAGAGAACACCAATAAATCCCTAACTACCAACCCTCTCGGTAACACCTACAATGAATATGAAGTCTCACCCAAGGTAGAGGCAAGGGAGGTTTCAAGACTCAGGTGTCTGCAACCTTAGTTGGGACATAGATATGTGATTATATCATTTATAGAGAACTTAGCATCGATCATTCATCAATATTCAACCCTTATTATACTTCGCAAACACCACAGAGCTTCACGGTGTACACTCAGATCTATAGTATTTCAGCACTTAACCATAGTAACCCAGATTAGATTCAGTAGATCAACACTAAGCATCCTCATACACATCAGATCTAAAAATCATATATTTCTAAGAAGCACAGAGAATAAGTGGATATATCAAAGCACATAGAATTAGCAAGGATAAACACATTGAATCAAAGCACAGAGCATAACACACATATTTACGTTGTTCACCCCCACCCTGGGGCTACATCCACAAGATCTTCTTCTTTATTATCGTCTTCAATCTGTTACAAGCACAAAGCCTCCAAAGCCATTCTTCGCATAGGATAGAAGATCTGTGCATCTTTCTAGATCCTTCTTCCTTGTGTTACAACACTTAGCTTTCTATAACAACCTCACAATACTTGCACTTAGCCTTGCAAGCCTTACATAGTTTGCACAGAGCACTTTATTCAACATCACATAGATGCACTACCAATTGCACTAAGAAATCACATCTACTACTTCTTACATTGCCTATCCTTCTATTTATACATTACAAAAGTGGGCTTAAGCATGGGTAAACCCACGGGCTGACATCCGTTTCCCATTACATTAACCCAAAACCCTAAAAGGGGCCCAAAAGTGGACCGATATCCGATGATCTCTGCTTCTCTTGGAACTCCATCTTTGACAAGATATTGAAGTCCAAAAATGGTTAATTATGATCAAGTGTTCCTCAAAACTTGGTCAAGGGCCAACAGGCCCCCAACACTCACCTGTGATTCGTCCTGCGTCACTCTAGTCTGATCAATTCTACCTCAAATGCCTTGAACTTGGCTCAAGCTGTGTCGACCTGCTGCAGTGTGACAACCTCTTTCTTAGTGAACTCCTGGATCACTGTGTCATTTACTGGCCCTTCTAGGCATTGTTCCGTGGTGATGACAACCTATTCAATCTTGTCTTCCTAGCTTTCAACTTCAGTGAATAGTTGGCATTCCTTTTCTTGGATTGGTTGAGTTCATTGGGAGACTTCCATCACTTTACTTTGCAGTGTGTGTACTTGTTGTTGGGCGGTGTGTTGTTCTGGAAATCTCTTCATTCTTTTGAATGGGGTCAAGGCCTTTAGTTGCACCTGTAGTGTATCTGTGTGTTACTTTTCTTCTTGGAGTTGTGCATCCAATGCTTGCAATTATGGATTCTCTGTGAGGTTCTCATAAGTTTGGGTGCTTCTAGCACTCAGGCTATTCAGAATGGAGGGGGGACAAGATCAGGACATCTTGGTGCCCCGAACCCACCATTAGGACTGGTTGCATTCCAAGGAAAGGGTTTTTAACCGACCAACTGTGCTAGAGGCAATTTCCTCCCTGAGATCTCTTATTTCTTGAGGAGCCTCGGGCATGGTACAAAGTTCCATATATGTGATGTGCTACTGAAGTTGTTGGATTACTTCTTCTAGTTGTGACACCTACTGTGGGACACATTATTCAATCTTTACTTCTATGATCGTCATAGAGTGAAGTTCTTTGTGAACCCTTTCCTATACTTCAAGTTTCTCTACTAGCAACTAATCCTTACTCTGCTGTAACTGTTCTTTTTCCTCATCCCACTTCACTTGCGGGGAAATATTTTCCTGTTCTACCTTACTCTGTTGTTCTACAAGTGCACTCTGTACTTGCGTCAAAGCCTGGGTGGCTTGTGTTGTGTCTTCTTGAGCTTTTCGAAGGTGATCTTCGACTTTATCGATGATCTAATGTAATTGGGTGGGCTCGTTTCCTGTTCCTGTTGTTCCAATTGTCAAGAGCATAGTATAAACTACTCGACTGGACTGGAGTGCCTCTTGCACTTCTTGAAGTTCACCCTTGATTTAGCTGAATACCTCTTCTTTCATCGCTTCTTTCTTTTCTGTGATCTCTAGTGAAGCATCATTTAGCGCAACGATTAAGAAGTCGAAGTCATCTAGTGTGAGGGTAGTCTTAAACATAGTCTGGGTGGCCTTAGTTTTCTTTCACGATGATGGATTTGGTGGGGTAATCTTCCTTTTCTTAGAGAGATCCTCCTCCTCTCTAGGTGGAGTAACCTCGACTCTGTTTTGCTCAACTTCTGTGCCACCTAGTTCTTCACCATCGCCTCCTTGCGCAAGTGAGATCGAAGTAGTCTTTGTGGATGTGTTATGGACATCTTGAGCTTCGTCATCCTTCTTAGTCTTGCTTAGTCCAGGTGTATCTGGAATAGCTTCAGAGCTATCCACGTTGGACATTTATTCGGGGTCCGCTGCAACACAGAGGTTCGCTGATCATTCCTTGGTAATATGCTCCAAGTCTTCTTTTGTCTACTTGTAGTAAGACTGGAGCTGTTGCTTGTGCTCATCAACGCATATTGTGATATAGGTGAAGTGGTGGTCTGCGCTGAATTTTATTAAAGGTATAAACCTATGAAGTGTGTTTGGGGTGAGGCGCAGTGTAGACTAGATTCCATTCTTCAATTGGTTTTAATAGGTGTGGAAGACGACATTGGACTACCACTTCTTGTTCATGTCGCTGGAGTACCACAACATATAGAACTTCGTGGCCAGTGGTTCGAAGGGTTCAATTTCTAGAAAAGTGGCACTTTCTGGTAGCTCTCAGATGATGAAAGTGATTAGTATGAGCAACCAACTAAAGTGGAACTCATACCCTTGGTATTTTTCTTCTCTGCAATCAAGCTCTAGCTGGTTTACAAGGTATTGCACCCAGTTCATATCTAGTCCCTTGGCGCACTTCCCTGCGAGGTCAACTACGACTCAAGTCACTTTTGTTGGTATGTTCTTGTGAACTAGCTTGCCCATGATCAACTGACAAGCAAGGCACACTGTGCCACTCTAGATAGAGGCTACCTTGTAGCCTTATGTGCCTTTCTCGACATCGCCATAAGTTTCTTTTATCTTCTGCGCCAGTGCTCGGTATGAGGTCTTTCCATGGTAAAAATCTTGTGGGTTAGGACCCTGCATACTAAGTCCTATGATCTGATTGATCAAGTTCGGATCCACAGTGATGCGGAATTCCAACCATAAGTATCATCCATGGTAGTAAGATAACAACAACTTGACGTAGGCATTGACTTCCTGGTGTTTTCCGAAGTGTGGGATCTTCATTACATTAAGCAGTCTGGACTATGTGAGGTTATGGGTCCATGACTGTGGGACAATATTAGAATTCTTTCCTTTGGTCCTAGTTAAGTACTTATGCAAGGATAACATGTTGTAAACCTTACGATCTCCAAGGTTAAAATCACTAAATTTTAGTGTTGCGAGCTTATCCTGGTCATCACAAACTATGCGCACCCGTTTTGGAAGGTATACAATGATCAAAGTGTACTCAAAGTCTCGTAGTACACTATCATGGTTCATGGAACCACTTAGAGGTGGTAAGTAAGTAGGTAGAATGCGTGGGATAAGCTTGGCATTTGCGATGTCATCCTGGTGCTTGGTCCATTTTTGATCGGTCAACTGGTATGGATCGATGCGAGTAGTGGAAGGGGATGCCTAGAGTCCTCTTGTTGACGATGCTTGGACTCCTGTAGATAATCCTTGCTCTAACATGACTCTCTCAGTCATTAATTCAATCAAAAAAATTTCAACTACTTTCTCAACAACGCTGAGCTCATCCGACATACAAGCTCGAGTGTGAAATGAATGAAGAGACTATAGTGAATGGTATGGGAACAAGGCAATGATCACAAGGTGAAGTAATCTTAGATTTTGGGCTCAAATTCTCACTTAGCAAAAATTATTCTCATTGCATGGCGCAATGGACTAAGTAGGGAAACTTAGCAATGGTCTGCTTATAATAGATATGAGGCTGAATTAACTTATGTTATGTCCATTATCGAGTGGTCTAACGGTCTAGTGGTGAGACATAAATGTGACCTGTTCGAAGTGGTAGTCGAACGGTTATATTGGCTTCCAACGGCTATATTACTTTGCCTTGGCGAAGTGGCATATGTCATTGTTCTGATATTCTGATGAAGCTCCCATTCTGCAAAGTGTCTTGTTGCGAGGTACCCTCTGGGATCTTTTGTGATTTTTCAATCTTATCCTTCTTCTTACTTAGATTTCTAGCCTTCTTTCCATTGAGCTTTGTCTCGATGATTCTCTTCTCATTTTGATTCTTATTTTCCTTGGACATAGTCACTTCGTACTAGTGAGATTCTCACCTAGGGTTTAGGTGTATCACTTCTTCTTTTTCTAGGGTATAAATTTCATCCTTTTGTGTAGATTTGGCCTCAATATCTAGGCTTCTAGTGTTAGATGACTTCGAGAGTTTCTCTTGTTCTTCTATCAACTGTGAAATCCTTTTAGTCATGAAATCTTTTAACTCTTGTCTTTGTTGTTCTAAAACCTCTTCTTCTTCGTTCTTTCTAGCTTGATCTCTTTCAATATAATGTTTTTCGAGTAGCATAGTAAATGCGACACTGTCCTCAATGAATTTGATAATCTCAAAATCTTCTTCTGTCGAAGTTCCATTGACTGTCATAGGTATCTAAGCGAGTTTTCCACATAACATTATCATTTTCCCTCTGAATAGTCCTATTCCTCCCGGTGAAGGAATCATGGTAGGATTCCCTATAGCTTCCCAAGTTCTTTGTGGCATTTTGTTCACTTGTGTTTATTCATCAAGAATACAGTCAATGTCGAAGTCCCCTATTATTTCTTTGACTTTCTCCTTTTATTTGAAGATCTATGATAATAGGACATATTTATGTTCCTTCAGGGTTTCTTTCATCTGTATTAATACTTTCTCTGATTCTTGTTGGGTTTCATCCTTTT
>SNQJ01S0055087.1:7024-24041 GCA_010110895.2 Picea sitchensis | reverse complement strand
TTTTATCCTAAGTTCTAAGGATGGGAACAAGTGGGCCAAAGTAGCTCCCAACATGACAAGTGTCAAGTTGGGAACATGCATACATATAGTTTGGATTTAATTCATTTTCCCATCATTCAATTACCCATTCATTCATTCTAGGATCATTCACTCACTCACTCAGTTGTCCTTTGTACCTTCCTATAATTGTACCTAAACTCGTATTCATACCCATACCTGTTTGTGTACATGGTTAGCTTGGGAGATGGACTGAAGAAGTGAGTTGTCAAGCCTGTGGGATATTGAAGAGCAGGTTTTTCACGCCTATGATAAATCTCTCAAGGTGAGATAATTGTTGGGAATTGATTTTCGAAGGTGCTAAACAAAAACTATAGGGCTCTGAGACTTTTTGTCCAGCCTGTTGCTGAATCCTAGAAAGGAAGTGGGGCAACCAAGGGACTATTGAGTAGAGAAGGGGCACACTTCTTGGGGTGAGACAGACATGTGGGGAATGAGGGACTATAGGCTATTAGTTTGAGTTGGCACCTGTGACAGAGTCTTTCCTATTGTATATGATCCATTAGCCTAGTTAGGAATCCCTTTACCCAGGTGGAGTTTAGTCCCAACATGGGGGTGACCCACTGCTGAGAGTGATGAGAAGTGTGGTCTAAGGCTAGGAAGTTCATGGAAGGTATGCACGTAGTTGATAATATTCTTACCAAGATAAGTGTCAATTGTGCAATAAACTACATGTTGCATTATTATTTACGTGTTTATTTTTATGGGTTTATCCTATGTGTGGTTTATAACTGTCTTTATATTTATGGGTATTTACTATATATGTTGCATGTATATTATTACTGTTATTTCAGTATGAATCCATTCATTTACAAAATGTATTTGTCTGTTTACATTATATATATAAAGTTCCACAAGAGTTATGTGTGTATATGTTTTAATTGCATGCAGTTCGAAATATTTTTGTGGCATAGCTCAGTTGGATACTGGGTATGTTACAGTATGTTGAACAGAGAATGAAAGCATTTCTGGAGTAGCATGGCCCAGCCTGAGTGGCTGGGGATGTTACAATATGGTATTAGAGGTTCAGTTTTCAACATTGATCCTGGATTGGTCGAGAAAGTTGAGTTGAAGCGAAATTTCATAGAGGATTGATTTTGAAGTGGCCAAATTTCAGGTTGCAAAGCGTCCATGGTAAAAAGTAACAACAATTGCGTGGAATTGGAAAAAATCCCCAATTTCTATTGATAAATTCATGGGAAAAATGAGAAATTTGGCCATGTGAGATATTATTGATTTAATGTCTGTTCTAGCAAATTCAAACCTGGAATTGGTCGAATTTGAAGTTACAGTGAAGCCATGATAGATGGATCGAGATTAGTAATTAAAATTCTCAATTCGTGAATTGAGTTTGGGAAAAAATCGTTCCAGAAATATCAAACCACATCAATTTCGTTTTGAAGAGTTTGAATTGGTGTTATCAGTGTGAAATTGAACAAATTTCATAGTTGCAGAATGCCTATGGTAAAAATGGGGAAAAAGTTGAGCAAAAGCCCCAAGTTCTGCAGCGAAATTCATGAGGAATTGATGCACATAAAAATGAATGTGCATAGGTGGGCGCACTAAAAATGCATGATGCGCAGTTGAAATCTTGTGATATGTGGAAAAATATTGGAGTGCAAGTGCACGCGCAAAAATAGTGTTGTGCAAAAGAATATTGGTGTGCTGGTGAGTGCACTAAAATTTGGTGCCACGCGGATTTTTTTTTGCGTGCGGGCATGCACGCTAAAATTTGGTGTCATGCAAAAACATATTTGTGTGTGGGTGTGTGCGCCAACATTTGGAGATATGCGGAAAAATATCGGTGTGCAGGTGCGCACGCTAAAATTTGGTGTTGCATGGAAAAATATTGGTGTGCGGGTGCATGCACTAAATTTAGTATTGCACAGTACATATTGAGTAACACATGCGTAATAATGGCACACAATGTGCACACGCATAATAATGGAGAGCGTGGTGTGTGTAGTATTCGCAGAGCACAGAGAAATTTTGTTCGTGCACGCGCAATGTGGGTATATGTTGTTGTGCAATAGTTTAGTTAATGGTTCACGCAAACTACTGGTGCGTGGTGGGGGCGTACTAAAATTTGGCATGGTGCAATGCGTAGATTAAAATGCGCACAAAATATTAGCGCACGACACTAAAAAAAAAAAAATATTGCGCGCAACTGGTATTAGTGCAAGAACCAAAATTGTGCACGGTAGATATTGGTGTGCGACACAAAAGTAGTGCGCACCAGTTATTGGCGCGACAGAGAAGTGATGCACGGTAGTTATAGATGTGTAGAGCATGAATTAACTTGTGGTGTTGTTGCACATACTATATATAGTTGTACAGGTCGAAATTTGTGCATGCAAAGTTGTTTGGATGGTGAACAACATTAGAAAACCAACAATTTTCTACAATGTTTTATACTATTTGAATGTCATCATTTTGCAGTGTGTTGTTTAGGCCCTTAACAAGGTTCTTAGGTACTCAAAAACCACAAGAAAAGAGTGTACAAATGTACACTTTGTCTCTGCAGCTCAAATAAAAGATCTTGGAGAGAGATTTATAATGGTGTAAACCATTCGTCAAACAGAGATTTTATGAGAATGTTAAAGGACAAACAATGGAGGGTCAATTTTAAGACCCAACTAACTTCGAAGAGCCATAAATTTCTGCTCCAGAATCAGATTGAGGCACAGGAGCAATCAATGGAAATATATTGAACCATAGAAGACATTACTAGAGATAAATTAAATTTATGGGCATGCTAAAAAATGTTTAATATGGGAAATAAGTTACCCATATCATTCCATACCAAAAACATGAATTGGCCTAGAACTTTAGCAGATTGTAACTAGTAGCCCAGAACCCAGAAAGAGGTGAAAATTGGACAGACTGTCCAAAATTTGTATATGAAGAAACCAAATTGAGATCTTATGAAAAATCCAATGGAGTAGGTGAAAAAATTCATAATTGTAGCACATAGTTGCACCAAGTTGAAGTGTGAACATAAAAATTAATGGGCAATTTTCAAATAACCATAACTTTTTGCTCAAGACTTCGAATTGTGCATGAGAGAAGGTGTTGTAAAGGTGTTGGAAAGTAGAATAAAAATATTCATCCAAAAACATTGATCCAGGTATTCAATTTTTCAGGAAATCAGAAGAAATAATTCTGATATATTATTGAACGAGAATAGTTCATATTTTTCATGAAATTGTTGAGTTAGTTAGCTTGACAAAGCTTTGTTGGCTACACATTTTGTAGAGATAAAAACAACTAGATAAGATCAGGATTAGCACAGAGGCCAGAGGAATGGAAGATGCACAAGGGACATACATCTAGGAAGATGAGGTCAGAGGGATGGATGTCCATTTGCGCATTGAAGGAACAAACTCTAGTGGACATGGAGAAGGAAGGGATGAAAAGATGAATATGGTAGAGACCATTAAAAATTTACAAAAGGATGTCCAAAGCCATAAATATCATAATGAAAGGCTCATGAGAGACAAGGAGCAGTAGGAGGACTTATTACAGAGATTTAACATAATAGAAAAGAAATTGGATAAGGAGGGTGGCTCAATCAAATTAGGAAGTCACAGGGTTTCTGATGAGAAAATAAGAACAAGAAGTGTTAGAATACATCACCATCACTTCCCAAGGCATTCTAATAAGAGGGAACATAGAAACTGAAGTCCATTCCCTGTCATGAAGCATAAGAGGTATGGGGTGGATGAGATACAAGAAGAAATGAACAAAATCAAACCTCCTACATTTGATGATGAGCACAAGAAGGATGAATATGCAGAGACATGGATTTTGGGCATGAGAAAGTATTTTCAATTTCATAATTATTCTTCTCATGCAAAAGGTAGAATTGTCATCTATCAACTCGAGGGAAAGGAATCCATGTGGTGGGATCATCTTGTGTAGGTGAAACACATTAAAGAGAAAAGTGTTACTTGGAGAGAATTCAAGAASTATTTTGAAAATAAATACTTGACTAAGAGATACTATGACAAGAAAATGAAAGATTTCTTTGAAATCAAGCTTGGGAGTATGACCATASATGAATATGAAAGAATATTCTTAGAACTGTTGAAGTATGTTTCTTTCATCAAGGATGAGAAAATTAAGATTYATAGGTATTTGAGTGGATTTCCATCATTCATCAGTGAAAAAATACAATATGATGATCCCAAAACATTGGAGGAGACCATAAGGAGAGATAAATGCCTATATGATAAAAAAAAAAAAAACAAGGCCAACTTTCCAAAAAGCTTGGGAAGACAAAAAGAAATTCAGTATGGATCAGAGGAAGAAGGGAAGTAATCCACCATTCTTCAGAAATAATCCTTAGGGACAACCAACTTCTAGAACCTAGAACAATTGAAATAAGGAGGTCAAAGGCCAAGGAATCCACTTATTCAATGTTGGGGTTGTAAAGTCATGCAGGAGCATCGTCAACAAGCACGTGTGGCAGGACAACTCAATGCCTGGGAGTCATTTCAGAATCTCAAACTTTGGGAGTTACTGCAAATATTTTGGAGCTGATTGGAAAAACAGAAGAAGATCAAATGCTTGGGAGTGGATGATCACGAGTGATCTGGGAGTTTCACTCAGAGTCTTGAATGTAACTGAACTTAGGTAGCAGTTAGAGTTTTTTTTCATTTTTCGAGTAGACGAGTATTTGGGGAGAACCCTAAGGACCCTCTAAGATAAATAGAGGTTTTGTACGCCGAAATGAGGTTGCTTCAAGTTAGTAGGAGTTTTTGACTTTTATTTACTATTTGAAAATAGTTATAGCCACTTTTTCTTATGAGTGAATATAAAAAAGGAAAATTGATCCAAATGTGTGTTACTGTTATTGTTTGCAATTCCATGTTATTATTATTTTCATGAATGAACGAATATTGTTACGAGTAGATGAAATTGTGAATGTTAGTGTAATTTTTAGTTGTTTCTCTTCTGTTGAGTGAGTGCAAGGTGTGCACATCGAACACAAGGAGTGTGTTGATGGAGTCTTTTTCAATTATGAAGCTCAGAAGAGATAGCATGAAACTTTCCCTTTGCAAGGAGTGCAAAGTGACTGCTACAAGGCGTGCATAGTTGGCCACAAGAACTCAAACCTTGTGTAAGGATATGTTTCAAGGAGTGCATAGATCAAAGACATGACTAAGTGTCGAAGTGACCCTTTAGGAGGTCAAAGGAATAGAAGGCGAGGAAGCTCAGAAGAGATAACGCTTTCCATAGGTGCAGACGAGGCCCAAGAAGTGGACTCATCAAAGAGTCAAAGTTAGAAGCCTTTAAATGGTCGAAATCATCTAAGTTGGGAGAAAGAACAGGCTCAGGGGGAGAACTGACTATGATCATTGGAATGACCATCGAGAAAGATTTGGACCATCAAAGCATAGTCCAAAAAGGAGGAATGCGCAGGGGAGGATACTAGACACCAACTGTCATATATGAACATGAGAACCAACAGTCGTTGGATCCAGGGGTAAGTTCATGAACCTTAACCTTTTTGGAAGCACATAGGGTAAGGAAACTCACAAAACCCAAATTCGTGACTTAATCTCAACCGTTGAATCATGGAGAGATATAGACCGTCGATCAGAGGGAAGCATAGAATAAACAATCGGGAGTTTGGAGTATGGAGAAATCCATCTTCCAAATTCATGAAACACGAAGTCGCGAGTTGGTCTCAGCCATTATATCGTGGGAAGTTGTGATTCGTCGATCTGATGCTCGCAAATATTGAGAAATCGGGGATCGGGAGAACAAGGGTGAACTAACCCCCAAAGTCTTGAAATGCTAAATCGTGACTTAATCATAGTCGTCGATCGAAGGAAGGTCGTGGACCATAGATCCAATCATATCAGGGGTTACCAATACATGAAATCCCGATGCTCTTGAGAGTTGAGCCTTGGGTCATGAACGAAGGTCACATTGAGGGAAGATAAGGGAGGAGCTAGTACACACTAGGCTCATGTCAGGCTTTTGGAGGTCGAGAGAATCGGGGTGACTCACATGTAAATACCTGACGCATGAAATCACGAAACACCTTTTGGGTTAGGCTCGTGGTCACATCTCATGGTCATGTGAAGGAAAATCACACCTAGTGCTTATTCACGTGGGCTGAGTAACACATAGGACCTGCGAATATTTCGTGAGGATTCTATAAAGGAATCAAAGAGATAGTCCAACTTGAATATTGAGAAGGTCCAGTGACTGGGAGGTCAGCAGACCCTACTGAGGTGGGGGCGCTGCATCAAGTGGTATCAGAATGGATGTTCTTTTATAGATTTCAGGTGAAGGAGATAAAAGAGATGAAAGAACTCAAGTTGTACTCTATGTCTGAAATAGAGTCAACACAATGCCACCAATGAGACGAGTGGAACAACCTTTAGCCAATCGAGCTGTAGAAAGGGAGATGTGATAACTTTGTGCAAGATTGGAGGTGATGGAGGAAGCATAGAGAATAGAACCTGATACTGGAGACTTCAATGATACAGAGAGAGAAGAAGTAGAATTTGAATAAGGTAAAGGAGAGAATTTTTCCGAAGAACACTTTTCGAGATCAGTTGTTATATTGGGAGCTAGATCCAAGATAGAGGTCCCATTGTACGAAGGAAATTTGGATGTTGAAGAGCTACTGGATTGGGTATGATCCATGGATAAATATTTCTACTATGAATATGTTGATGAGGAGAAAAGGATGATACATGATGTCACTAGAATCAAAGGACATGAAACAGTATGGTGGGATGAACTGGAAGATGAGAGGAGAAGCAAGGGAAAACAAAAGATAAAGAATTGGGATAAAATGGTAGCCAAGATGAAGGAAAAATTCATGCCCAAAGATTACCAGATCAATCTGTTCAGGAAATTGCAGAACCTGAGACAGAAGGGTGTGATAGTTAAAGAATACATAGAGGATTTCTACAAGCTGAGCATCAGAACTGGACAAAGAGAGAAGGATGAATAAAATGTTGCTAGTTATGTAAATGGCCTGAGATATGAAAGCCAGGATGAGATCAGCATGATTCTAGTAGGGATAGTGGAGGATGCTTATTAGTTTGCACTGAAGGCAAAGGAGAAGTTGGACAGAAAACAAAATGAATGAAGTAGAGGTAGAATCCCAGTCCTGAACAAAGGCAAGGGAGTTTCCCATGACAAGGCACAACAATCCAAATATGGGACCAAGAAACCACATAGTCACTCGAAAAGAGGAGGAAGTTCCCGAGGACGACAATATGGTGGAAGAAGTTCTTCCAGAGGAAGAGGAAGGGGAATATGAGGATAAGTGAGATGTTACACATGTGGAAAGGTAGGACATAAGTCTTGGTAATGTCTTGAGAGAAAGAAAGGAGAAGGTGAAGCTCACATTTCAGAATCATAGAGAAGGAATGTCGAAGCAGAAGGAGCAGAGGATGGAACATACCTAATGTTGAGAAAAGTTCTCTTAAAACCAGAGGTAGAAGTTGAGAAGCCAATGTAGAGAAATAACCTATTTAGGACAGCCTGGAAGACTAAAGATAGAGTATGCAAGGTGATAATTGACAGTGGGAGCACTGACAACTTATTATCCACAGAGATGGTGGAGAAATTGGAGCTAGATATAACTGCACATCCGAAGCCATACAAAGTCTCATGGTTGCAGAAAGGACAGCAGGTAACTGCTACTAAACAATGCTTGGTTGAATTTAATATAGGAGGATATAGAGATGAAATCCTATGTGATGTAATTCCCATGGATGTATGTCATATTCTGTTGGGAAGACCATGGCAGTTTGACAGGAATGTCATTCATGATGGGAGGAAGAATACATACACCTTGGAGAATAATGGTAGGACACACATGTTTCTTTCAAAAGAGGAGAATAAAGTGAAAGAAGAAGACATCACAAACATACTTCTCATGAGTGGGAAGGAACTCCTGAAAGAAGTCAAGAAAGGATAGGAGATGCAGTTTGTTGTGGTGAGGAAACCTAGATTTATCCTTACAATTACTTCGATGGATGATTTACCTGAATAAATTTGGGAATTGTTGGATAATTTTTCTAACATAGTGGTGGATAATCTCCCTAACGCATTTCCACCCATCTGAAGTATCAGCCATCATATCAATTTAATACTAGGAGCAAGTATTCCAAACAAAGAAGCATACATATTGACACCTCGAGAGAATGAGGAGGTAAAGAAACAAGTCCAAGAATTGTTAGACAAAGGTTTAGTCAGAGAGAGCTTGAGTTGATGCGTAGAGGAAACTGTGTTGATTCCAAAGAAGGATGGAGGATGGAGAATGTGTATAGACTCAAGAGACATTAACGGGATCAACATTAGGTATAGATTTCCTTTTCCAAGAATGGATGATTTAATGGACCATTTAAGTGGAGAAAATTTATTTTCTAAGATAGATTTGAAAAGTGGGTATCACTAGATAAGAATGAGAGAAGGTGATGAATGGAAGACAACCTTTAAGACAAACGAAGATTTGTATGAGCTTGTTATGCCATTTGTCTTAACAAATTCCCCAAGCACTTTTATGAGGTTGATGAATGAAATACTGAAAGATTTCATTGGAAAATGTGTGGTTGTATATCTGGACGATATATTGATATTCAGAAAGACTAAAGAGGAGCATTTGAGACACCTGACACTAGTGATGAGGAGACCACAATAGGATAAGTTGTTGATAAATCTGAAGAAGTCCTCTTTTATGAAGACAAAACTCATTTACTTAGTTTTTTTTATCTCTTCAAATGAACTGAAGATGGATCTAGAAAAGGTGAAATCAATCAGAGAATGGTTGTCAACAATAAGCATGTCTGAGGTAAGAAGCTTCCATGGATTAGCAAGTTTCTATAGGAAGTTCATCATATATTTCAGTGGAATTTGTGCACCAATAATGGATACAGTAAAGAAGAAGCACAAGTATTTTAAATGGATAGAGGAGGATGAGAGGAGATTCAATATACTAAAGGAGAAGATAACAAAATGACCAATTCTGGTCTTGCCAAATTTTGAAAAGACATTTCAGGTGAGATGCGATGCAAGTGGAGTTGCAATTGGAGTAGTTTTGAGCCAGGATGATAAACAGGTTGCCTATTTCAGTGAGAAGATGAATGAGACTAAGAGAAAATACTCCACTTATGATAAGGAATTTTATGCCATAATTCAAGCCTTGAATAAGTGGATACATTACCTTGTCCCACATGAATTTGTCTTTTATAGCGATAACCAAGCTTTCCAATTCATAACCAGACAAGAAAAATTGAATCAGAAGCATGCAAAGTGGATTGAGTTTATGCATAATTTTACTTTTGTCATAAAACATATTGTTGGGAATGATAACAAAGTTGTTGATGCATTGAGCAGGAGATGTTTGATTCTGCGGGAATTTTAGGTGAAGACCTTAGGGTTTGAACACCTTAAGGAAATTTACAGTGATGATCTAGATTTAAAGGAAGCATACAAAGCATGCATGAATCCTTTGCTAAGAGATAGGAGCCAGTGGGCAGAGTATATGATTCAGGAGGGATTTTTTTTCAAGGGAAATCAATTATGCATACCAAAATGTTCAATGAGGGACAACCTTTTGAAGGAGAAGCATAATGGAGGATTGGCTAGACATTTCAGCCATGATAAAACATTTTCACAGTTGATCAATTCATACTATTGGCTAGTTATGAGGACAAAAGTGGTGAAATTTGTGAACAGATGTAGAATCTGCCAACATGCAAAAGGAAAAAGAGAGAACATTGGATTGTATCAACCATTGCCAAGACCAGAGAGGCCTTGGGATGCCATAAGCATGGATTTTGTTTTAGGACTGCCAAGGACGAAAAGAGGATGTGATTCCATATTTGTGGTGGTGGTTAGATTTTCAAATATGGCACACTTTATCCCATGCCAGAAGACCAATGATGCAACACATCTTGAGGAATTTGTGAGACTTCACAGCCTACCCAGAAGCATCGTCTCAGACAGAGACACAAAATTTGTCGGTCATTTTTGGAGAACATTGTGGAAGAAGTTGGGGATGAATCTATCCTTCAGCTCAACTTATCACTCCCATACATATGGATAGAATGAGGTGGTAAAAATAAGTTTGGGAAATTTGTTGAGGATTTTGATCACTGGACATCATAACCAGTGGGATTAGATTCTACCACAAGTAGAATTTGCATACAATGACTCACCAAACAACAACACCGGGAAGAGCCCATTCTAGATATTGTATGGAATGAAACCCAGGGGGTATTCAAGTTGAGAGACTTGGGACAGACTGAGATCAAAAGTGTTGGAGTAGAATATTTTGCTACAGAAATGTAGAAGATCCATTTCCAGATCATAGGACAATTACATAACTCTAGATAAGAGTACAAGCACATAGTTTATCAACATCAAAGAGAACTTCAATGAGGTGGGAGATCAGGTTCTAGCACATCTAAAGAAATAAAGGTTCCCTAGAGGAACATATAGAAAGTTAAAAATGAAGAAGATAGGTCCATGTAAGATCTTGAGGAAGTTTGATGCAAATGCCTATGAGATTGAGTTTCCAAATGATGTGAGCATATCACCCATATTTAATGTTTCAGACTTGTATCCTTATTGGAAATATGGTGTAGAGGGATCATAAGATCAAGATAAGATTCAGTGGGAGAAACAAATGCCTGCAGTAGAAAAACCACAAATGGAGAAGATAATTGATTAGAGAATTGGCAAGAAGACCAGGAGGAAGACCTATCTTGAATATCTGGTTAAGTGGAAGGGACACCCAAGAGAGGATGTCAGTTGGGAAAATGAAGATGATATCTAGAAGCATGGAAATTTAGTGTAGGAGCTCATGGATAGGAGTCCATGATTCGGAAATTTAGTGTAGGAGCTCATGGATAGAGTCCATATATTTTTCCTAGGGTATGATGCGTGAGCATCATCAACAAGAATGCATGGTAGGACATCTCAGTGCCTGGGAGTCATTTCAGAATCTTAAACCCCGGGAGTTACCGCGAATATTTTGGAGTTGATTGAAAAAATGAAAGAAGATCAAACTCGGGAGAAGATGATCACCAATCCATCTAGAGTTTCACCGAATCTTGAATGTAACTCCAACTTTAGGCAGCGCTAGAGCTTTTTTTGTTTTCCAAGTAGACAAGTAGTCGGGGGGGAACCCTAAGGACCCTCTAATATAAATAGAGGTATTGTATGCCCAAATGAGGCTACTACGAGTTAGTAGGATTTTTTGAGTTTTATTTAATGTTTGAAAATAGTTGTAGCCATTTTTTTTCTGAGTGAATATAATAGAGGAAAATTGATCCAAATGCGTGTTATTGTTATTGCTTGCAATTCCCTGTTATTATTTTTTTCATGAATGAATGAATATCGTTACGAGTATATGAAATTGTGAATGTTAGTGCAAGTTTCATTTTTTCTCTTCTGTTGAGTGAGTGCAAGGTGTGCACATAGAATGTAAGGAGTGCATTGATGGAGTCTATTTCGATTCCGAAGCTTAGAAGAGATAGAACAAAAATTTCCCTTTGCAAAGAGTGCAAAGTGATTGTTGCAAGGAGGGAACAGTCAGTCGCAAGAATGCAAAAATTGCATAAGGATCTGTGATGCAGACACGCATCCTAGGCACGTTCGCTCACAGGACCTTCTCCTTCCTTGGGCCAACGAACTGAAAAAATCTTCTAATTCCCTATCGGGAATTTTCCACACCCACAGAATCTCCATGAGATCTCCCTGTTCCAATCAAGAAATCAAACTTCACAGTTTCATGAGTCCTAAGGTCGAGTGTTTTTGGATTCTCAAAACCCCGAAACCTGATGCAAGTCAACACTGACCTTCACATCCCTATCAAAGTTTATCCTGTCGGGATTTCGGTGCTCGCAATGCTCCAAAAACTTCACTTTTCCAAACCTCGAGCCCCTGATACACTTCCCTGCTGCCTTAGCCCCTCCCCAGGCTAAGCCTTTAGTCCACGCGACCGCTCCTTATATGACCACAGTCATATTCCCATCGGGGTTTTGCGGTTCACGATTCCACAATGCATAAACAACTTGTCACCGGAATCCCCGATATGTCGATGACTCAAACACCTATAGACGACCCCCTTGTCGGGACCTTGGACTTCTCGAGATTGCAAATCCTATTACTAAGGGTTTTAGGACTTACCTTTTTTCAAACCTCGATATGGTACGCCACCTGTCCTCCATGCCGACTCCTGTGGCCCCCACTCTTTTAGCCAGTCGGGAAATCACGTTTCGGAGTTTCATGATTCCTGCTGCTATGATTTCCAAGAATCACAAAACACCGATTCCCGATGCCCGTGAGGGTTGACAATTCCACGTCACTATTCCCTCGTCACCTTTTTGGATATCGTGAAATCATGATTCCTGTTGTAGCAATCTCTATGTCCCTGGGATTTCCGAAATGCCAAACCTCGACTCCTCTCGAATCTTCTGACGCGTGTCCAACCAGAGATCCACGACTAGGACTTCTTCTCAAGGTTTCAATGCTTGAAAGGTATCGAATTTCTTGACTTCTGAAACCCCGATACTCCAATATCCTGATGCCTCTCTAGGACTTTCCTCTGCCCGCTAGGACTTAACCCTAGTGAAAATCTTGCATGATCGAACGACTGACAGGTAACCCAACAATGATACTACGACCCATGACCCTCCTCATATTTACCCTTTGGTGTGACCGTAACCTCCTTGCTCCTTTGATCAATCCAATGGCTGTCGAGATTTCACCTATCCTTTCCTCAAGATCTCGATCATATATCCCCCCTCTTTGAGGAATCTACAAAAGGAGTATGTGTTCCTCCACGAAACCCGTTCTATTGCGTGCAAACTTGCGACGCCTGTTCTAACACTTCCACGCAAAACTCCCTGTGCTTCTCTTCAAGGTTCACTCAAAGGTACTATACCTCCTGATCTTTCTCAATTCTGAATATTTCAGAATTTAAGACCCCCTGCTTGCACTCCTTGCGACAAACTTTCAAACACCTTAACTGTTTGAGATCTTCGACCCTGCACACACCTACAGCAGCAATCTTCTAGCACTTTGCTCAGATTCACAACTAAGAATCTCCCTTAGCCTACGCCCTCTTGGCACGGCTCCAATAACCCAATTTCACTTCTGGGTGAACGAGAACAAGAGTTAAACTACCTGAGCATCCATCAATGCACTCCTTGTGGACATTTTCGACTGCACCCTTTGCAGGAATCCTCGCTCAGATAGAGAAACCATTGAAACTCATCTCTTCTTCCCCTCAGATTTCAACTCAAACATGAAATCACATACACAACAATAAAGCAAATGCATAGCAGGAAAACAAACACTCATGAGCACATCATTTAATATCAACACACAGAGAAAAGATACCAAACCATGGATTAGAATCAACTTCTTCTATTAATTCAAGATCTATACATCGATGTTCTTCTACATCTCTATACTATTCTCCTATGCTCTTCCTGCTTCAATAATCATGCATATGTTACAATGTATAATGAGGGTGTCTATATCCGGTTTCCATCCTTCATTCTAAAACTGTCTAATCTATGAATTCAATTCTACCTACTTACATTTACTACTATAAATGCCTCCATCTAATTCAGATGAGAGAGAATCGCTCAAGGTCCAATACAACATACAAAGGTGCTCCTTCATAAATAGCTTAATTAAATATTTGGCGCATCAACTTCAAAAAGATTTTCAAGCAATTTGTCATGTGCTCAAAAATACATTGCGCTTGCTCCACGCTCGCTTGATATTTGCGATGCTCCTGCATCATACTCCCTCACTTGAAAAATTTCATGGACTCCTGTCCATGATCTCCTGCACAGTGTATCCATGCTTCTGTATCTCTACTTCATTCTTGTAGCTGGCATCTTCCACTGGATGGCCCTTCCATTTGACCAAATACTCATAGTGTGCTTTCCTCCTGGTCTTCTTACCCACTCGTTTATCCAGTATGCATTCCATCTGTGGCTTCTTTGCACCTGGCATCTTCTTCTGCCACTGACCCTCTAGTTGTTCCTCACTTGTTCCGGTATCTTCAAGTTTATATGGGTATAAATCTGAGACATTGAATATCAGAGATATTCCGATCCCATCCGGTAACTCGATCTCATAAGTATTTTCCCCCAATTTCTTTAAGACCTTACATGGTCTGATTTTCTTCATTTTCAATTTATTATATGTTCCCCTCGGGAACCTAAATTTCCTCAAATGTGCCAGAACTAATTCACCAACCTTGAACTAAAGTTTTCTCTTCCACTGGTTGGCTCTGCGCTTATATTCATGACTTGAATCCAGCAGTCGCTTCTTCACCTAGCCTTGAAGTTCTTTCATCGCTTCTGCGAACTCTTCGACACTTGCGCTCCTATTCTCAGTCTATTCTGAATCCCTTATTTTAGAAACTCCTCTCGGCTACATGCCATACACAATCTGAAATGGAATTTGGCCTATGCTCCTATTCATGGAATCATTATATGCAAACTCTGCCTGCAGCAATATACTATCCCATTGGTTGCGGTGTTATGTCACTAAGATTCTCAGAAAGTCTCCCAGACTTCTGTTCACCACTTCTGTTTTCCCATCTTTCTGAGGATGATAAGCTGAACTAAACATCAAGTTAGTCCTCAACTTATTCCATAATGTCCTCCAAAAGTGCCCTATGAATTTTGTATCTCTGTCTGAAACAATACTCCTTGGTAAACCGTGAAGTTGAACGACCTCTTTGAAAAACAAATTTGCGATGTGGGTCGCATCACTGGTTTTCTGGCATGGGATAAAATGTACCATCTTGGAAAACCTATCCACTACCACAAAGACTGAATCAAATCCTCTTTTATTCCTTGGCAATCCCAATACGAAATCCATGCTGATTTCATCCCATGGCCTCTCGGGTATGGGTAATAGTTGATAGAATCCTGCATTCTACTTTCTTCACTTTGAATGCTGGCAAATTCTGCATCTATTTACAAACCGCTTGACCTCTGACCACATCCCTGGCCAAAATTATGACTCGCTCATCTTCGTGAATGTCTTATCATGATCGAAGTGTCAGGCCAATCCTTCACTGTGTTTCTCCTTCAGTAGGTTCTCCCTCATGGAGCAATTTGGAATACACAACTGATTGCCCTTGAACAACAATCCTTCCTAGATCACGTACTCTATCCACTTGCTTCTGTCTCTGAGAACTGGATTCTCATCTGCTTCATATGCTTCTTTAAAATCCTGATCATCTGCATACATGTCCCTGAGATCATCAAAGCCTAACATCCTGACTTTGAACTCCTGCATCAGCAAACATTTCCTACTCAAAGCATCAACCACTTTTTTAGCAGTACCTGAAATATGCTTAATTACAAAAGTGAATTTCTGCATGTATTCAACCCATTTAACATGCCTCTGATTCAACTTCTCCTATTGAGTCACAAATTGTAATGCATGGTTATCACTATATGAAAAAAATTATTTTGGAATCAAATAGTGCCTCCATTTTTTCAATGCCTGTATGATGGCATAGAATTCCTTATCATATGTGGAGTACTTTTCTTTTTCCTCATTCAATTTCTCACTGAAATATGCAATCGGTCTGTCCTCCTGACTCAAGACCTCTCCTATGGAAAACTTGCTTGCGTCACATTTTACTTGAAACGTCTTTTGGAAATCTGGTAATACCATAACCGGTTGTTCCGTGATCTTCTGTTTCAACGATTTGAAACTTTTCTCTGCCTCTTCAATCTAGTGAAAAGATTTATGTCTTTTATTGACTGTATCCATCATTGCTGCACTAATCCCACTGAAATTTCTGATGAACTTCTGGTAGAAACTAGCCAAACCATGAAAACTCCTCACCTCAAAAATATTTCTCGATGATGGCCAATTTTTAATTACCTCCACCTTATCTGGATCCATCCTTTATTCATTCACCGAAATAATGAATCCCCAGGAGATGAGTTCTTTTTTCATAAATGAATATTTCCTCATGTTAATCAACAACTTCTCCTGCCGTAGCTTCTTCATCACTGTAGCTAAATGCTTAAGATGTTCTGCCTTTGTTTTTCTGAAAATTATAATGTCATCCAGATACACAATGACAAAATTCTCGATGAATTCCCTCAGGACTTCATTCATTAGCCTCATAAAGGTACTCGACGCATTTGTCAAGCCAAACGACATGACAAGCCATTCATACAGACCTTCATTTGTCTTGAATGTTGTCTTCCACTCATCACCTTCTCTCATGCGAATTTGGTGATATCCACTCTTCAAATCAATCTTAGAAAAAAGATTTGCTCCACTCAAGAAATCCATTAAATCATCCATTCTTGGCAATGGAAACCTGTACCTGATGGTTATCTTTTTTATGGCTCTTGAGTTGGTACACATTCTCCAACCTCCATCCTTTCTTGGACTGAGTACTGTTGGAACGACATACAGGCTCAAACTTTCCCTAACCAATCCTTTGTCTAGCAGTTCCTGGACCTGCTTCTTGACCTCTTCATTTTCTTGCGGTGTCAACCTATACGCAGCTTTATTCGGGAAACTATCTCCTGGTATGAGGTCTATATGACGACTCACACTCTTCATCGGTGGCAACGAACAAGGTAATTCATCCACCACGATATCAGTGAACTCTTCCAGTAGTTCCTAAATCTCCTCTGGTAGATCATCCACTCTTGTGCTAGTCAGAACGATCCTTGGTTTCCTGACCACAAAGAATTGTGGATCTTCTTTCTTCTTCACCTCCGTAAGAAGCTCATTCCCACTCATGAGAAGTACTGTGTTGCTTACTTCTGGCTTCACCTCCTTATCTTTTATCGGAAGAAACATGTGTGTCCTCCCATTCTTCTCTAGAGTATACGTATTCATCTTCCCATCATGAATTACGTTCCTGTCATATTTCCATTGTCTGCCCAACAATAAATGACAGACACCCATAGGAATA
>SNQJ01S0055086.1:15317-44598 GCA_010110895.2 Picea sitchensis | reverse complement strand
GAAGGTAAAAGCAGCTGGTAAAAGATAAAAGCCTAAAAAATGAAACCTCGAGATGCTTCGCCCAGGGATCCCCGAGAAGGCAATAAAAAGCCTCTCAGCAAGAAACAAGAGGTACTCGAGAAAATAACAAACAAGACCTAATCAAGAGGATAGGGGGTCTCATCACGAGCCAACCTATTATGTTCATAGGTACTTAACAACATGACATTGCCACCATCTGGTTACCACGCCAGGGCAGTGACCTTTGGTTGCATGGCCAAAGGAAAGGGGGTCTCATCAAGAGCCAACCTTATCACCGTTGTGAAAGTACTTGTGGGTAACACTGTCAGCTCTAGTCACCACGCCAAGGCAGTGTCCTCTGGTTAGCCCTTGATTAAAAAGAAAAAGAAAATAAAGAAAAGAATAAAGGCAAAAGGGGCTTGGAAAAATTTGCATCCATGACGGGTACAACTCACCTTCTACAAAGGCACCCACAGGTAATATCATGCATCCCTGGCTCTCACTCTACCCTTATGTTTGGACATCCCTTAAAACCACTTCACCTCATTACGTGGCTTGGAAGAAACCCCTTGGAAATTTTCCTTTCCTTATGGATACTAGCCCAATAGGGTATCTTGTCCTTTTTCTCAACCTTGTATTGTAGGTTTTTGTAGAATCTTTGAGCTATTGAATGATATATCAGGGCTTTTATGCATATGTTCGATAAAATTGATGATGAAATGTGATTGAAATTGCTATGATCCCTGTGACTAATGAGCCTGTGGAGGGCGTAGTTTTTTGATGTGCAGGACCATGCCCGACGGACAGATACCACGTGGACCGGTACACATGGGGAGATGATTAGTTCGGACCTCCATGGGGCTGAAGAGCCCATGAGATGGTTGTTAGGACCCCATCAGGGGCAAAGACAGGACAGTGTTTGATCGAGATTTTTCACCTGAGAAGAAGAGGACGTTCCATCAGGGGCACTTTAGCTGAGCCCGTCCTAGGGGGGTTGACCCACTTCTAGTGGAACTGATGCAAGAGCATCCCTCACATCAAGCGAGCCAGCGCGGAAGCGGAAGATAGCTGGAAGGCGTCCAACACAAATTTTTGAAAAACACCTTGAAACTGTTGTGTGAACATTAATGAGGAAATTTAATGAAGGTGCCTTGGTATAATGTAATCAGACCTTGAGCGCCCTGCTCTCGTCTGAAGTAGATGGAGGCATTTATAGTAGTAAATGTAAGTAGGTAGAATTGAATTCATAGATTAGACAGTTTTAGAAAGAAGGAGGGAAAACGGATATAGACACCCTCATTGTACATTGTAACATTATTCAGGGGATAGTTGAAGCAGGAAGAGCACAGGGGAACAACAAAGAGTTTTAGAAGAACATCCATGTATAGATCTTGAATTAATAGAAGAAGTTGATTCAAATCCATGGTTTTGTGTCTTTTCTCTGTGTGTTGATGTTAAATGATGTGTTCATGAGTATTTGTTTTCCTGTTATGCATTTGCTTTATTGTTGTATATGTGATTTCATGTTTGAGTTTGAAATCTGAGGGGAAGAAGAAATGAGTTTTGATTGTTTCTCTACCTGAGCAAGGATTCCTGCAAGGAGTGCAGCCGAAGACGTCCGCAAGGAGTGCGTTGACGGAGGCTCAGGTAGTTTAACTCTTGTTCTCGTTCACCTAGAAGTGAGATTGGGTTATACAAGCCGTGCAAGAAGTGCATAGGCTAAGGAGAGTCTCAGTTGTGAATCTGAGCGAAGTATTGAAGGACTGCTGCTGCAGGTGTGCGCAGAGTCGAAGATCTCAAATATTTAAGGTGTTTGAAAGTTTGCCGCAAGAAGTGCGAGCAGGGGGTCTTAAATTCTGAAATATTCAGAATTGACAAAGCTCAGGAGGTATAGTACCTTTGAGTGGACCTAGGGAAGGATTTCATAGGGAGTTCGCGCCGTAGAGCACCTAAAATCAATGTTGCAAGGTTGTGCGCAGGAGGATGAGTGAGCGCAGAGGAACACTTGGTCATTTTCAAGAAATCCTCAAGGCGGAAGAAATCGACGGTCAGGATCTTGCGGAGAGGATTGGTGAAACCCCGTCAGCCATTGGATCTGCCAAGGAAGCGAGGAGGTTACGACAGTGTTCGGAGTTCGAGCTCTAGGGGGGGTCGTTAGCCGTGGGACCGTTGATCAGTTACTCGTCAGCCATTTGATCTGACAGGAATTTCATAGGGTTTAACTTCCGTGAGCAGAGTAAGAACCTCAAGAGGCATCGGGATATCGAGCCATCGGGGTTCAGGAAATCGGGATTCACAAGAGTGGAAGATCGGGAATTTCCATAGGAAAAATCCCGGAAAGATCGGGATCGTCCATTGTGGAGACGCGTGGCGGACATCAAGGCGTCGAGAGTCGGGAAATCGGAGTTCCTGAATTCATCGGAATCGGGACATCAAAAGTTCCAAAATCCCGACGAGCACAGAGCCATCCATCTGCTGGGACAGGTGCCAGGGATCGAGAGTCCATCGGCATTCGAAATTTCAGCCGTCAAGAGAACTGAGACCTTTCAAGTCTCGAAACACTGATGAAGTTCTAGCCATGGATCTCCGGGCGGACACGCGTCAGAAGATCCAAGAGGAGTCGGAGTTCAGCATATCGGGATTCCCGAGTACAAAGAAAACATTGCATCAGAAATCGTGAAACTCCAAAACGTGATTTCCCAACAGGTTGACAGTGTGGGGCCATAGAGGAATTAGTGGAGGACAGGTGGCAAGGAAGTCATCCATCGGCGTGTAGGGGTGTATCGGCATATCGGGGATCGGGGATTGGTAAGGCAAGTTGTTTTGGACATCGTAACTGCCGGAGTCCCGATTGGAGGAACCCCGATAGCAAGGTAGAAAGGGTCAGCGTTGATTTACGTCAGGGTTCAGGGTTTTGAGAATCCAAAAACACTCGACCACGGGACTCGCGAAATCGCGAAGTCCGATTTCCCGATTGTTAAGGGAGATATTTTGGAGAATTTCTGTGGGTGTGGAAAATTCCCGATAGGGAATTAGAAGAGCTTTCAATTCTTCGGGGCTGAGTACGGAGGAGATCCTATGAGAGGATGTGCCCGAGGGTGCGCCTGCGTCAGAGTGGTATCAGAGCAAGAAAATTTATTTGCTTTCTGTAGCAGAGAAGAAGGAAATTCACCATGCCGCCAAGGAGACGAGATAGACAGTCACCCGATCCAGAGGAAAGAGAAAACCCGAGGATAAGGGGTAGGCAAGCGCAGAATCCAGAAATGGAAAGAGAGATATGTGATCTACGAGCTAGACTCGAAGATATGGAGACAGCGCAAAGATGCACAACCAGTGCAGGGGATCTGAGTGATTCCGACAGTGAAGTTGAAGCTGAACATGAGGAAGAAGTTGCAACAGAGGATGCAGCGAATGAACGTCTAATCAAAGCTATTGCGCGGATGGGTGCAAAAACAAAGATGGACATTCCAATTTATGAGGGGAGTCTGGATGCGGAAGAGCTTCTAGATTGGATTAGAGCTCCGGATACATACTTCGATTATGAAGATGTCGAAGAGGATAAGAAATTTAGGCATGCTGTCATGAGAATGAAGGGACACACAACATTATGGTGGGACGAGCTACAAGCAGATAGACGTTGCAAGGGCAGGCATAAAATTAAAAGTTGGGATCGAATGATTGCAAAGATGAAAGCAAAGTTCATCCCGAGAGATTATCAAATCACTCTGTTAAGGAGGATGTAGAACCTGAGACAGAAGCTGATGACAGTAAAAGAGTATATGGAGGAATTCTATCGACTGAACATCAGAGCAGGTCATCGGGAGAGCGATGATGAGAAAGTTGCCAGGTATATGAATGGCCTGAGATATGATATCCAGGATGAGATGAGTATGGCAACGATCCAAATGGTGGAGGATGCCTATCAAATGGCTTTGAAAGCTAAAGAGAAGTTGAGCCGTAAGCAAGGTTAGCGAGGCCGAGGTAGGAGTCAGCCCAAAGGCAAATCGATTGCCCAAGATAAATACCAGAAGCCCAAGGACGACTGGAAAAAGCCTCAGACTAGAACCGAGAGAGGTGGGAGTTCACAGCGAGGCCAACATGCTGAACAAAGAGGACAACATACAGAGCAGAGAGGAGGATACACTGATAATACCATGTTTCCTCGTACCAGAGGTAGAGGAAGAGGAAGAGGAAGAGGTGGAGTAATCACATGCTTCACGTGTGGAAAAAATGGGCACAAGTCATTCGACTGTCCAGATAAAAAGAAGGATGGAGGAGAAGCTCACATCGCTGAGGCACAGAGGCGAGATGTTGAAGAGGAAGATGCAGAAGGCAGAAGGTCGCTGATGATGCGTAAGGTTCTCTTAACACCCGAGAAGGAGGTGGAGGACTCAACTCAAAGAAACATACTTTTCAGAACTGCTTGCAAAACCAAGGATAGGGTATGCAAGGTTATCGTGGACAGCGGTAGCACAGATAATCTTGTTTCAACCGAGATGGTAGAGAAGCTGGAGCTGGAGACGATTGATCACCCGAGTCCATACAAAGTTTCATGGCTACAGAAGGGACATCAGGTAAATGTCACTAAACAATGCTTAGTTGACATTAAGATAGGAGGATATAATGATAAAATACTCCGTGATGTTATTCCTATGGATGTTTGTCATCTATTGCTGGGCAGACCATGGCAATATGACAGGAACGTAATTCATGATGGGAAGATGAATACGTATACTCTAGAGAAGAATGGGAGGAAACACATGTTGCTTCCAATAAAAGATAAGGAGGTAAAACCAGAAGGGAGAAATACTATACTTCTCATGAGTGGGAAGGAGCTTCTTACGGAGGTGAAGAAGAAAGAAGTTCCACAATTCTTTGTGGTCAGGAAACCAAGGATCGTTTTGACTAGCACGAAAGTGGATGATTTTCCAGGAGAAATTCAGGAACTACTGGAAGAGTTCGCTGACATCGTGGTGGACGAATTACCTCGTTCGCTGCCATCGATGAGGAGTGTGAGTCATCATGTAGACCTCACACTAGGAGCCAGTTTGCCGAATAAAGCTGCGTACAGGTTGACGCCGCAAGAAAATGAAGAGGTCAAGAAGCAGGTCCAGGAGCTGTTAGACAAAGGATTGGTCAGGGAAAGTTTGAGCCCACGTGCCGTTCCAACGGTACTCAATCCAAAAAAATATGGAGGTTGGAGAATGTGTACCGACTCAAGGGCCATCAACAAAATAACCATCAGGTACAAGTTTCCATTGCCACGGATGGACGATTTAATGGATTGCTTGAGCGGAGCAAAATACTTTTCAAAGGTTGATTTGAAAAGTGGATATCACCAGATTCGCAAGAGGGAAGGCGATGAGTGGAAAACGACCTTCAAAACCAACGAAGGACTGTATGAATGGCTTGTTATGCCATTTGGCTTAACAAATGCGCAGAGCACCTTTATGAGGTTGATGAATGAAGTCCTGAAAGATTTCATCGGAAAATTTGTCATCGTATATCTGGATGATATACTGATTTTCAGTAAAATGAAGGCTGAACATCTAAAGCATTTGGCCATTGTGATGAAGAAACTACAGCGGGAGAAGCTATTGATAAACATGGAGAAATCCTCGTTCATGAAGACAAAACTCATTTATTTGGGGTTTGTTATTTCGGCAAATGAGTTGGGGATGGATCCAGATAAGGTGGAGGTAATCAAGAATTGGCCATCACCAAGGAACATATTTGAGGTGAGAAGTTTTCATGGACTGGCTAGTTTCTACTGGAAGTTCATCAGAAATTTCAGTGGGATTAGCGCAACAATGATGGATACAGTAAAGAAAAGACATAAATATTTTCACTGGACTGATGAGGCTGAGAAGAGCTTCAAATTATTGAAGCGGAAGATCACAGAACAACCGGTTCTGGTGTTGTCGGATTTTCAAAAGACATTTCAGGTAAAATGTGACGCAAGTGGGTTTTCCATAGGAGCGGTCTTGAGTCAGGAGGACATACCGATTGCATATTTCAGCGAGAAGTTGAATGAGGCAAAAGAAAAGTACTCTACGTATGATAAGGAATTCTATGCCATCATACATGCATTGAAAAAATGGAGGCACTATTTGATTCCAAAGGAATTTGTTTTATATAGTGATAACCATGCATTACAATTTGTGACTCAACAGGAAAAGTTGAATCAGAGGCATGTTAAGTGGGTTGAATACATGCAGAATTTCACTTTTGTAATAAAACATATTTTTGGTACTGCTAACAAAGTGGCTGATGCTTTGAGCAGAAAATGTTTGTTGATGCAGGAGTTCAAAGTCAGGACGTTAGGCTTTGATGATCTCAAGGACATGTATACAGATGATCCAGATTTTAAGGAAGCGTATGAGGCAGCTGAGAATCCAGTTCTCAGAGACAGAAGCTAGTGGATAGAGTACGTGATCCAGGAAGGGTTGTTGTTTAAGGGAAATCAATTGTGTATTCCAAATTGCTCCATGAAGGAGAATCTGTTAAAGGAGAAACACAACGGAGGATTGGTCGGACACTTCGATGATGATAAGACATTCGCGAAGTTGAGTGAGTCATACTTTTGGCCAGGGATGCGGTCAGAGGTCAAGTGGTTTGTAGACAGATGCAGGATTTGCCAGCATTCAAAGGGAAGAAAGCAGAATGCAGGATTCTATCAACCATTACCCATACCGGAGAGGCCGTGGGATGAAATCAGCATGGATTTCGTATTGGGATTGCCAAGGACGCAAAGAGGATGTGATTCAGTCTTTGTGGTAGTGGATAGGTTTTCCAAGATGGCACATTTTATCCCATGTCAGAAAACTAGTGACGCGACTCACATCGCGAATCTGTTTTTCAAAGAGGTCGTTCGACTTCATGGCTTACCCAGAAGTATAGTTTCAGACATAGATACAAAGTTCTTAGGACACTTTTGGAGGACATTATGGAAGAAGCTGGGGACTTGTTGTTTAGTTCAGCCTATCATCCACAAACGGATGGACAAACAGAAGTGGTGAACAAAAGTCTGGGAGACTTGCTGAGAATCTTGGTGACAGAGCACCATAGCCAGTGGGATAGTATATTACCACAGGCAGAGTTTGCATACAATGACTCAGTGAATAGGAGCACAGGCCAAAGTCCATTTCAGATTGTGTATGGCATGCATCTGAGAGGAGTTTCTGAATTGAGGCATTCGGAACAGACTACGACTAGGAGCGCAAGTGTCGAAGAGTTCGCACAAGCGATGAAATAACTTCATGGCCAGGTGAAGCAACGACTGCTAGATTCAAGTCATGAATATAAGCGCAGAGCCGACCAACGGAAGAGACAACTTCAGTTCGAGGTTGGTGAGTTAGTTCTAGCACATTTGAGGAAAGAGAGGTTTCCGAGGGGAACATACAATAAATTGAAAATGAAGAAAATCGGGCCATGTAAGATCTTGAAGAAATTGGGGGAAAATGCTTATGAGATCGAGTTACCAGGTGGAATCGGAATATCTCCGATATTTAATGTCACATATTTATACCCATATAAACTTGAGGAGACCGGAATAAGTGATGAACAACCAGGGGTTCAGTGGCAGAAGCAGATGCCGATTGCAGAGAAGCCACAGATGGAGCAGATACTGGATAAACGAGTCAGTAAGAAGACCAGGAGGAAAGAATACTATGAGTATTTGGTCAAGTGGAAGGGCCATCCAATGGAAGATGCCAGCTGGGAGAACGAAGCAGAGATACAAAAGCATGGACAGACTATGCAGGAGCTCATGGACAGGAGCCCATGAAAGTTTTCAAGCGAGGGAGTATGACGCAGGAGCATCCCTCACATCAAGCGAGCCAGCGCAGAAGCGGAAGACAACTGGAAGGCGTCCAGCACAAATTTTTGAAAAACACCTTAAAACTGTTGTGCGAACATTAATGAGGAAATTTAATGAAGGTGCCTTGGTATAATGTAATCAGACCTTGAGCGCCCCGCTCTCGTCTGAAGTAGATGGAGGCATTTATAGTAGTAAATGTAAGTAGGTAGAATTGAATTCATAGATTAGACAGTTTTAGAAAGAAGGAGGGAAAACGGATATAGACACCCTCATTGTACATTGTAACATTATTCAGGGGATAGTTGAAGCAGGAAAAGCATAGGGGAACAATAGAGAGCTATAGAAGAACATCCATGTATAGATCTTGAATTAATAGAAGAAGTTGATTCGAATCCATGGTTTTGTGTCTTTTCTCTGTGTGTTGATGTTAAATGATGTGCTCATGAGTATTTGTTTTCCTGTTATGCATTTGCTTTATTGTTGTATATGTGATTTCATGTTTGAGTTTGAAATCTGAGGGGAAGAAGAAATGAGTTTTGATTGTTTCTCTACCTGAGCAAGGATTCTTGCAAGGAGTGCATTGACGGAGGCTCAGATAGTTTAACTCTTGTTCTCGTTCACCCAGAAGTGAGATTGGGTTATACGAGCCGTGCAAGAAGTGCGCAGGCTAAGGAGAGTCTCAGTTGTGAATCTCAATGAAGTATTGAAGGACTGCTGCTGCAGGTGTGCGCAGGGTCGAAGATCTCAAATATTTAAGGTATTTGAAAATTTTCCGCAAGAAGTGCGAGCAGGGGGTCTTAAATTCTGAAATATTCAGAATTGACAAAGCTCAGGAGGTATAGTACCTTTGAGTGGACCTAAGGAAGGATTTCACAGGGAGTTCGCACCGTAGAGCACCTAAAATCAATGTTGCAAGGTTGCGCGCAGGAGGACGAGTGAGCGTAAAGGAACACTTGGTCATTTTCAAGAAATCCTCAAGGAGGAAGAAATCAATGGTCAGGATCTTGCGGAGAGGATTGGTGAAACCCCGTCAGCCGTTCGATCTGCCAAGGAAGCGAGGAGGTTACGACAGTGTTCGGAGTTCGAGCTCTAGGGGGGGTCGTTAGCCGTGGGACCGTTGATTAGTTACTCGTCAGCCATTTGATCTGACAGGAATTGCACAGGGTTTAACCCCCATGAGCAGAGTAAGAACCTCAAGAGGCGTCGGGATATCGAGCCGTCGGGGTTCGGGAAATCGGGATTCACAAGAGTGGAAGATCGAGAATTTCCATAGGAAAAATCCCAGAAATAACGGGATTGTCCATTGTGGAGACGCGTGGCGGACATCAAGGCGTCGGGAGTTGGGAAATCGGAGTTCCTGAAGTCATTGGAATCGGGACAACAAAAGTGCCAAAATCCTGATGAGCACAGAGTCGTCCATCTGCTAGGACAGGTGTCAGGGTTCGAGAGTCCATCGGCGTTTGGAATTTCAGCCGTCAAGAGAACCGAGACATTTCAAGTCTCGAAACACTGATGAAGTTCTAGCCGTGGATCTCAGGGCGGACACGCGTCAGAAGATCCTAGAGGAGTCGGAGTTCGGCATATCGGGATTCCTGAGTACAAAGAAAACGTTGCATCAGAAATCACGAAACTCTGAAACGCGATTTCCCGACAGGTTGACAGTCTGGGGCCACAGAGGAATTAGTGGAGGATAGGTGGCAAGGAAGTCATCCATCGGCGTGTAGGGGTGTATCGGTATATCGGGGATCGGGGATTGGTAAGGCGAGTTGTTTTGGACATCGTAACTGTCAAAGTCCCGATTGGAGGAACCCCGATAGCAAGGTAGAAAGGGTCAGCGTTGATTTACGTCGGGGTTTGGGGTTTTGAGAATCCAAAAACACTCGACCATGGGACTCGCAAAATCGCGAAGTCTGATTTCCCGATTGTTAAGGGAGATCTTTTGGAGAACTGCTGTGGGTGTAGAAAATTCCTGATAGGGAATTAGAAGAGCTTTCAGTTCTTTGGGGCCGAGTACGAAGGAGATCCTGTGAACGGACGTGCTCGAGGGTGCGCCTGCGTCAAGAGCGTTTCCCTTGGATGGACCAGGACATCACCTAGGAGCCATTGACATCACCTTAAGCGTGTGACAGTTTGATAGGGCAGCTGGCACGTGTGGCATGATTGGGAGGCCCAAAGAGGGCCATCATTTTGTCATTTTATGTTGCATTTTCCCTAAAAAGGGATAACGTCTCCCTCAATAGGGCTTGACATCTTGCTTATGCTCAATTAGGGTTTTGATTTGACAATTTAATGTAAAAACATTATGATTTTGGTTTGTAGCCTTGTCGGCTATTTTTAATGACCTAAATTAATTAAAGGTCATGATACAATATATATTGAGGAGATTTATCCTCATTTTGACATAACACACAACTCACTCTCATAGTGAGATCTGATTTTTGCGCCCTTGTTGGGTATTTGATCTTTTAAGTGAGGCGCACTTGTTGAAGGAAGGATTTTCTTGGCATTTTTGGCATTTCTCTTGAAGGAAGGTTTACAACTAGGGTTTTCAATGCTATTTCTTCATGATATGTAAGTGTTTTTTCTGCAAAACTTCTTAATTGAATGGTTGTAGGCTTATATTCTTGCATTTATTATAAATTTTGCTGATTTTAAAACCCTAGGGGACAAACACACAAGTAGGTTGTTGTCTCATGTCCTCTAAAAGAGAAATTTTCAGCCATTGAAGAAGGAAGGAAGAGCCTAGCCATTGCTATACTCTTTTTACTTCTTCCCTTGTGCTAGTCGTGCTTTTAAGAGTTAAGAAGGAGGAGACATCCCAGGCCTAGGTTATCTACACCTAGGGTCATCCTGCTTCTAGGGTTTGGTGATAGGGCCTTGCCATTGCAACACTCTCCCTCACCTCACTCTCTTGTCTTGACTTATCTTTTATGCTAGCTGTTTTGCCAAGTTTAACCTANATTTCTTCATGATATGTAAGTGTTTTTTCTGCAAAACTTCTTAATTGAATGGTTGTAGGCTTATATTCTTGCATTTATTATAAATTTTGCTGATTTTAAAACCCTAGGGGACAAACACACAAGTAGGTTGTTGTCTCATGTCCTCTAAAAGAGAAATTTTCAGCCATTGAAGAAGGAAGGAAGAGCCTAGCCATTGCTATACTCTTTTTACTTCTTCCCTTGTGCTAGTCGTGCTTTTAAGAGTTAAGAAGGAGGAGACATCCCAGGCCTAGGTTATCTACACCTAGGGTCATCCTGCTTCTAGGGTTTGGTGATAGGGCCTTGCCATTGCAACACTCTCCCTCACCTCACTCTCTTGTCTTGACTTATCTTTTATGCTAGCTGTTTTGCCAAGTTTAACCTAAGGAAGGAGGAAAGAGCACGAGGCCTTGCTTAAGCAACACCGGAGTGAGCCTCTTTCCCCTAGGGTTTTGATTCTGGGGCCCTGTCATTGCAACACTTCAGAACCCTTCCCCCTAGTCCTTAGCCTATTCCCTTAAACCTTTGTGCCCTCTCTTAAATTGACTCCATTTACCCTTAGGCATTGATCTCAGGTCCCCAACGTTGAAGTGATAGTGGTCAAACAACTCTTAAACCTTTTATAAATTTTGAAACCCTAACTAACTACTGACCCTAATAAGGCTGACGTCACACTTGGTTATTCCATCTTGACGCAACATTTTCTGTTGACAAGCAATTAGATGGTGTTTTAAAGCATTTATTGAGTAAGGAATTGATTAGATACATTGTTTGTTGCATCATCTCAATATTTATTGATGAATTGATATCGTTCCATTGCCATATTAATCAACATTGATCTTGTCAATATCTATTGTCATAATTGCTAATATATTGATATCAGATAGTTATATGAAGTACTAACCCATTGAATTATAGCCTGCATATATTATTTTGTTGTTGTCTTGTTCCGGGCAGGTGTTCTCATTTGGGGCTACACTTCATTATTGGTTGTTTAGCTGGACTATCTGATCTTGGTGGTAACTTGTGAGGAGAGACTTTTCCTTTGATCTTTATACCTTGGCCTCTTCAAAACCCGAGGTTACCGGGGACGTCTCCCCTGGGCCTAACCTCCCTAAATAGAAAGAACCTCCCCATTGTGGTGACATTGGGCGGGGTAGGTTCCTATTACGCCAGTTTGGCCTCTATCTTTTTTCCATTTGACCTAGCTACAAACTACGAGATAACAACCCAAATGAGGCTACATGGGAAATGGAGGATGCCATGAAATAGGCATATCCATTTTTTTTAACTTATGTACATACAGAGCACATCGACAGATAGAACATCGAGGACGATGTTCCTTTAAGGGGGAGGGGATTGTAATACCCCTATTTCCCCCAGTTTGTAAATATAACTATAACTGGCCAATAGACTATGGCAGACTAAACATGTGTGAATGTTTGATTTGATGAACCTTTGTATAATAAAAGGGTCAATGTATGAATTTGTTGTTATTAATAGAAATTGGATATGTGTTGCAAAACTTCTGAAAGGGGGGAGTTTTCCAAGATAGACCATGGATGTTATGAGAGAGATGGTGAGGGGAAACCAAGAATAATTGATATGACCCTCACCAGACCAATACCTACTGGGTGTAATTTATTAATAGTCCTCTGACCCAAAAATGAATTACCAATCAGGCTGGTAGCTGGAAGGCCATCCTTAAGAGTTAATGAGGAGATGGGGCAAGGTACCCATCTGTAAGGCTTATATGCTTGACCATGAATTGGGATTCGGATCCATGCAACCTTGTTGAGGAAGGAAATAAAAGAGGTAATTCGGGGGATAGATACAGATCTGCAAGGAAGCAGAGTAGAGAAAACAATCTCCAGATAAGAGAAATGAGCATGCTTCGACTCTGGAGTTGAGAGAAAAGATGAGAAGTAAACTTGTTTTGGTTGTAAGCAGCCTTGGGCAGGGTCTCGCTACAAGCTGATAAACGAGGCTAATGAGTGACTGAGGAAGTGCTCATGTAGACCTCCTTGCTTGGTGTGGAGGAATCTGGTTGCCAAGATCCTGAGGGAGGAGGAGAGTAACCTCCGTTCCTGACTATCGTGGAACAAGGAGAAAGAATCTCTCTTAGAGCATCATGGTCTAGCTCGGGGGTGGCCAATGGTAAATCCGTTATGAGTGGTTGTGCCTATGGTTGGGAGGAAACATGCACCGCTTTCAACAGTCGCTTCACATTTTCCAGTTCTGATAAGTATTTTCATACTATGTGTAATACATTGGATGTGGTAATTGAATTTCTGTTTTTATGGTTAAGTCTTGCAGTGTTTGAACAGTTATTAGAAATTCTCATTTGCTTCTATAAACTGTTGTATTTACTTGGTATTCGATTTACCTTAGTTCAGCTGCTAGAGAGTTATGGGATGTGAAATCGTAGGAGAGTCGGGATAGGATTAACTAAAATGTTTAAGTCCCGTCGATATTTTGAGTTTACCTTAGCAAGAATGTCAAGTTCAACTCTATGGGAAAAAGTGTGTTTCCTTTAGACTATCCACCCATATGACCAAGGGCTCATGCCCGTTTCCTTAACCCATTTTCTTCTAAAAGGATTAGCACTTAGCCCACAAGAATTTCCAAAGGACCCATATGCCCAAGGTTTGGGAACCCTGCGCTAGTCGAAAGGAGCTAAGTCTCCCTAGCTTCAGAACTACGGGAGTTTGGAGTTCTGGGGGTGTTGTGACCTTAACCAAATCTTGGCTAAGAGTATAACTTATAGCTTGAGGTTCATTGGGGGATCCATATGACCAGGGTCTGGGAACCCTGTACTAGTCTGAAAGGAGCTAGCCCTTTTGGCTTCGGGACTTCAGAACTTATGACACCACAACCTTAAAAAATAGTCAAAGGCCAGAGTCGATGAGGACCATTAATTTGGAGATCTAGTGGAGATCTCTCTCAGCTGTTAGATTGGAATTAGGAAGGGTAGCGTTAAGTGCTTCGGTGAAGTTCCACTTCGGGAGAATAGGAGTGGTCTAGCATCGAAAATCCTGAATGTCGGAGTCGCGAAGTAATCTAGACCGTTGATAATAAAGGGACACGTGTCCACAGATCAACGACTATCCGAAAGTTTAGGTATTCAGTGGTATAGGGGCATGCGAGTTTTCCCAGAGCTCTGCAAGCCGGAGTAAATCCTAGCCATGAATTCTATGTACACGTGGCGATAGATCGGGTGTGGTCCGAAGAGGAAGCTAGAAGATACACGTCGAACTCCCGAACGCCGAAATTCCGAAGTAACGTGGACTGTCAATCCTCGGATCCTTCGGGATCCCTCTCAACCATCGATCTAAGAACTCCGTTGAGAACCCCTCCTAATTGCCCAACCAACCGGGAACGCGTCGTGGAGTGACACATGGCCCCCTCTTGTCCCCTGTCGAATGTTGTTTGTTGAACTAGAGCCATTGGATGAGAGGCTACGTGGCAAGAGATCCTATAATCCAGAGACTTGGTACTCTGGAGGAACTTGGTCAATATTTTTCAAGGTGTGAAAACTCTCGAAGTCACTAACGGCGAAGTGAATCTCATTCGTTGATAAGTAGAGAACACGTGGCTCTAGATCCAAGAGTCTAGAGACTTGGCTCTTCGAGGGATTTGCGATGTGAGGAGTTGGTAAGCTCCGAAGCCCAGAGCCGCGAAGTAACAGGAGCCATAGATCTATGGATCTACGTGGATAGATCTCGACCGTGAGATTTGAAAGAAGTGAGAAGAGTGTATGTCGGGGGATGACGTGGCTGATTGACATCATCTAGGGTGACGTGGACCCGCAACTAAGGTGCCATGTGTCACCTAGATATGGCCGATTCACAAACCCCTTATGCCTATTAGAGTATGACACGTGCCACCCCCTAATGAGGACACGTGTCACCCCTGGCCCTCGCTGCGTGTTAGCTTTTGGTTTGTGCCCGCCTGGCCAACGTGGTTGGTGACGTGTCCGGGACTCCGAGAGTATGGATAACTTTGGGATTTCGAAAGATTTGGGCGTAGTATAATAAAGGGATGTTCAACGTCGATCGCCAATCGTCGATCGTCGATCATCGAATGTTGAATGTTCAATGACGATTGACGATTGTTGAAACGCCGAAAACGTAGGATGTCAGTTGTTGATTGTCGAACGTTGAACGTCGAATGTCGAAAAAGGTACATTCAACAAAAAACGTCGAACGTCAATCGCTGAAGGGCCAAGGCCACGTGGCGTGGTTTCGAGACTTCGAGGAGTAAGAAAAAGGGGCATTCAACGAACGTCGAAGACCCCAACTAATAACGCCCAGGTAACTTTGGGAGGCAATAAATTGCAGAACATAACTCAGATTTTAGTGTGGTAGAGACCGTTAGAAAGATCTGGGTGAGCAATAGCCAATGGAGATCCTAGAATTAGGATTTGAGATAGTTAGGAAAACCAAAATTTTGATGTCCCACCCCTTAAAAGAATATCTAGGGGTCGGGTGTGTTACAGTATCGAACACGCCTTCGATGCAGATGGCTAGTTGCTCAAAAGATTATATGAAATATTTGACTTTACCAGATTGTTTAAGCTTGGTGAGTCCTCTCAAATAATGAGTGTCTTTTTAAATCATTCATAGAGGTATGAGAGAAATTGTGTCCAAGCAATACAACCCCTATGTGAGTTCTTATGCCATTGCCACCATTGTGAATGTTCAAGATCCAAATATAAGACAACCACACAAAGTTTCATCAAGTCACTTGTGATGCCATGTAGGGAAAAGTATTGTTCCATCTGAATGACCATCCCGTGGGGTCGAATCTATCAAATTTGTTGAGATCAACTTTAGGGAGTCTATTCCACATGTGATTCATGAGAGCACAAACAAGTGGGGTGGAGTGATTCCTAGTGGGATTGGATTATTCATGTCCTTCCTTGTGCGATGGTTGGTTCGACCATTCATAACTATAGGATTGTGAAGCGAGGATCTGAGTTTGCATTGCCAAGAGTTTAGACTTCTAGTTGAGTAGTGACTCTTGGTTGGTTAGCCTATCATGGAGGGCATCAATATTTTGTTGAGCATAGGTGTGGTTGCAGTCTATCTTGTGATACAAATCATCATGCAAAGTTTCCAAAGAGGAGACTTTGGTGAACAGATCTATGCCTCAATTGGTATCCATATAGATGTGGTTCCAAAATAATAATAAAAGAAAGGTTACTATAGAGTGGTACTAATGCAATCAAAATTGCATCGTAGGTCTGTTGAAATAGATGTCTGGCAGTGGTGTAGGTGGGTCCACCAAAAAGACTTACTAGAGAGTGGTACCACAATGATCAACTCAACACAAGGATTCTGATACGACCCCAAGGGGGGCATATATGGGATTAAATGTGTATAATATGACCCCATGGGGGGGCATATATGGGGTTAAATGTACATGTAATGTGTAAATGTATATGTAATAGGGTTGGCCTAATAATAAAGGGGCCACATGTGCAATGTATGAATATGTATATATAGAGATCAAGTAGTTATTATGGAAGACGTGTGAATTGTGATGTATGAATGTATTTGGATATTTGGAGGAGGTTCTCTTATTTTTTAAGAAGTTACTGTGTAACTTATTTATCTTGGAGTGGTGATCCACACTCACATTTAGACATGGTGTGTAGTTATTTTCTATTGTGATATATTAATCATTTGAAACATAATGTTTGGTATAAGATCATCATTCCTAGGGCTTTGCTACTTCAAGTGAGTCATCTTGGAATTTTTTCTATAATATATATATATATATAATTTATTTATTTATTTTATTTTATTTTATTTTTTCTGCAAAGTTTTGGACTGTGAAATTTTCATAATACTAAGAAGACATAGTGAAGTATGTTTGATAAAAATTTAAGGTTCTGGGTAATTTTACTTTCGAATATACATCTTGTGGAAGTTAGGAAATTTTACTAGCCCTGGAATCAATCTCAAATGAGTCATTTTAGGAAATTCGCTATAATTGTTTTTTTGGTGATGTTTCATATTGTGAAAATTTCATAATCTTGAGGATACATAGTGAAGTATTTGTGATAAAAAATTCATATTTTTTAGTGCTTTAATTTATGAGATATGGGTCGTGGAAGGTAGGGGTATTTGACTACTCCTATAACTAGTCTCAAACATCTGTAATGGGTAAAACAATCATGTCTTCTTCAGTGAAGATCCAAATTCAGTGAAACTAGCTTCATTGGAAAGAGGACACTCCATAGTCTTTTTGATAAATTTCATAATCATATCGATAATATTGGACACATGACATTTTGTACAAGCTCGTTGTATAGAAAAGGCTAAAAATCCACAAGTTTTGGGAAAACTACCGTAACTTTTACTTGACACGTCAAATTTTGGTTAGACCCGTGGTATTGCAAAGAAGACATATAACAATACTATAGGCTGAAAGTTTGAGACTCCAAAGGGCCTAAATTTCAAGGATACATCAAAAGGATTTTGAGACTCCAAAGGGTTTTCAAAGGTATGTTCACTTATAACTATCATAACATTTGATTGGGATGTCTGATTGAGCTGATTCAAAATACGTTGGAAAGAGAAAACATAGGAGAATATACTATAAAAAGTATCATAACTATTGGACATAATTATTGATAATATATTGAGGATGTAAGTTGATGGTTTGGGTTAGAACTCAATTAATACGCAATGGCAATGCCTAAATTTACTGGAGATGAAGATAAAGATGAAATCAATCCCATGGAATGGTTGACGATGATAAAGAAAATAATTTGAGACCTTTGACAATAGGATTGTACTTGAGGGGTGAAGCTTTTAAGTGGTGTGATAGCCTTGATAAAGGTAATAGACTCCCCCCCACATGGAATTTTTTTGAAAAACTCTTCTCAAATAAATGGATCAAGGATAGAAAAATGGAAGAGGTACATAAAATTTAAGTGGAATTAAGGGAATAAAAAAAAAATCTACACATTGCAGAATGATAATAAAGAACTAAGAAAATATATTATTAAGAAATATGATGAGTTCACCAATATGCAATCCCTCAATAAATCACTCATTAAGGAGGTTAAGAACTTAAAGAAGGAAAATATTAACAAAGTAAAGTTAGAAACGAATGAGTTAAAGGAAGAATTGAAAAAGAAAAGATGAAGAAATAAAAAGGTTATGTAAGCATAATCAATAACTTCTTAATGATGTTAAGAAGGTGAAACTATAATTACAAGAGTTTGAATCAAAGAATATGGATGAAGATATCATCACAAAAATTGAACATGACGCTATAAAAAAACTTGAAGAGGAAATTTACAAGAAGGTTGAGGAATCCCTAAATACTGATGAGGTAAAATAAAAATGCAATCTAGAATTGAAGAAGGATGTAAGAATTTGATAAATGGGGTTGTTGAATGTTGTTTTCATTGATGTTAAAGTTAGTGATTGGTAATCAACATGAAGAACACATCCTTCTTGGAAGCAACAAAGAAGAGAAGTCAAAGTCATCTCCTTGAAGCCCTTATTAGTAATGAAGATGTGGCTACTTGAAGAGCCTTAAAGGAGATTTGACATGAACACTTTTAATATACTTCAGTGGATTACAATGATAGGAAATACCAATGGACAATAAGTCCCAGAAGAAAGGAAAGGGAGCTTGAATGAATGGTGAAGAAGCCCCACAATTGATTGAAGAAAAATGGTATGAAGGACATTGAAAATGCATGAAAAATGTCTATGGATTGATATCCCTCGTCAAGATATTTCCAACAGTAGGTGGCATGCCACGTGGTTCCTCACGGTTGAGGAGATATGTCTTCTTGAAGATGTCATTGGAATTAATATCATTAAGAAGGCTAGTACAAGTTAGCCCATTGTAATGAATATTAAAATAAATATTAAGGATAGAATATTTATTAAAAATCAATTTGAATTAAATATGTAAAGTCAACCCTAATGGTAAAATTAAGTAAAGTGATATTGATTAAACATGTCAGCCCCATTTGGAATTAAATGTGAAAATTACTTGTAACTAAAAGTTGAATTCCACCCTAAAAGTTGGGTTAAGTTGAGTATAAATAAGGCGCTAGAATCCTCATTCTAGACATACAATCAAGCGAATTCTTTGTGGAAGCGAGGGTGAGAATCTGAGGCAATAAGGGTGAATTTTCTGAGTAAAAAAGGGTGAGAAATCTGTTTAGGCATGTTCTAAGGCCAAATCTGAGGTAAAATTTAGACCTGTTATGAGGCCAAATTTGAGGAGAATTTTAGGCATGTTCTCAGCCCAAATATGAGGTAAATTAAGGGTCAATATGAGGCCAGATCTGAGGCAAGCAAAGGGTTTTTTAGTGTAATATTAAGGTCTATTCTGAGGCGGATTTTAGGAGCAGTTAAGACATTTTTCAGGTTTGTCTTCAGGTCTGTTCTAAGGCCAAATTTCATGTATGTTCTTAGCACAATTTCCAACGAAGTCTGAGGCATATCTTGGTCAAAGTTGGAGTTTGTTCTTATGCAAAATTCAAAGGTATTCAAGCAAGATTTCAAGTATTATTACGACACAAATATCAAAGGTAACAAAGTGAGTTTCATGTCTGTCCTTTGGTGCAAAAGTTTTCAAATCTATTACCAGATTTCAGAGTAGTTTCAAATTTGTTGTGCAAGATCTCTGGGGTAATTGTAGCTAGCTATTGAAGGATTGTTTTGAGATTTGTTTTTACAAGAAACATGACCCAACAAAGATGTTATAAGTATGACCCAACAAAGGTAAGAAAGGCAACACATGAAGAGTATTGTCCCAGGGAGAAGACATCTATCTTTTGCAGCTATCAGGGTAAGGGATTCACCTTACAAAGCATATTCTGATCAAAGGTGTATTCTTGTAGAGGATTCTTGAGGGTAAAACTTATCTTCAGTGACAATGACTTGTGAGCAACTTGAAGTCAACATTTGGTGCAGATCTGTGTGAGGGATTTGGAGTAGATTGATTGAGGACCTAGAGATAATATTGGACCAGACCATATTGTGAGAATAATTTTGAAATAAGGGTGGTTGGGTGGTGCACGGGAATATTGGTGTCTTCATTCAACAAGTTGGTGCTTTTAGGGGAGTTGAAACTTCCTTTGAGTTGGTGCTCATAAATCTAGGGGTTGGTGCCTCCTTCCAGGGAGTTGTAACTTCCTTTGAGTTGATGCTCATAAAGCTAGGGGGTTGGTGCCTCCTTCAAGTCGATGCTGGTAAATTAGGGAGTTGAATATTCTTTCAGGTTGGTGCATGTAAATTAGGGGGTTGGCACCACCTTCTAGTTGATGCTAATAAATATAGGAATTTGGTGCTTCCTGTGGATGTAATCTTCAATATGTATATTAAAAGTGTTTCATGGTTTTCTCTCGTTTGTGTTTCCACATAAAAATCTCTTGTGTATTGTGTTTGATGTTATTCATTGTTGAATGGTATTGTTGATAAGTTAATGTTTACATGTTGTGATTAAAAATGGTAAAAAGTGCCCAAAAGATTCACAGTGAATGTTCCAACAATTGGTATCAGAGAAGGTTCCTTCAACAACAGTCTAATCTTTGGAAGGAAGATCCTTACAAACACTCATGGAAATAGCACCACTATCCGATGAGATAGATTATGATATATGGAACAAAAGAATGAGAGTATTTTTACAGGCACATGGGTTTGACACTTGGAACTCAGTTGTTTCAGGATACACCACTCCAAATAAAACTCTGAAGATTGCATCCAAGAAGGAATTAAAAAGGAACAACAAAATAAAAATGGATTCCATCTTGGATGGATTATCTGATTCGGTAAAATTCAAAGTGAGACAATGCTCATCAACCAAAGAGATTTGGGATAATCTACATAATTTCTACTCTAATGAATCTCTTCTTGCAATCATAGAGCTAGAGCATGTTGATCAAGATAAAGAAGATGTTGAGATAGAATGAGAAGAAATAAGCTCATCATGTCAGACAGATCCAGAACAAGAAATTAGTGATGGTATGGTAGATCATGAAGTAGAATTATTGTGTGCCCTAGAAAGACAGAGAAAATATCTTGAAAAGGAAGAAGAAGAAGTTGCTCGCTTAAAAATCAAGGTAAATGAAGCAAAAACTAGAGAAGATATTTTGGCAAGTCATCTTAAGGAAAGATTCGAGGACTTAAACAATATTGAAGTAGAATTTAGTCAACAAGAAAGAAGATTTGAAGAAGAAATCATCTCCTTGAAAACCCAACTTGAAGAAGCAAAAAGAACAGAAGAAGTAACGAATATACAGATGATGAAGAAAGAAGAAGATTATGAGAAGCTTGAAGAAGAAGTCATCTCATTGAGGGTTGAAGTTGTCAAGCTCAACGAAGACATGAAGAACTCTCAAGTACTAGAAGACATTTTCAGTAGACGTCACCATTCGATAAAACATGTCTTGGATACATTGATGAGGCTTCATGCAAAGAAGATGTACACACCAATTTCAACAAGAGCATTGAAGAAAGAGGAAGCTCCAAACCACTAGTAAAGAAATTTGAAGAGAAGTGCTCTAGGTTGTTAGAAAGGAAGAATGAATTGAAGGATAATAATTATATAGAAATTTTTACATATTCCTATCAAGGAAAAGATTACAAAGGAAGGGATCATGGTTGGCAAGAGTCAAAGAGGAATGAATGTAGAAGAGGTGTATCTCCAAGAAGACCTTCTACCTACATGTATCAAAGAGGATCCAGACATTGTGAAGGAAACAACAAAAGAGAATATCACAATCAAATAAGGCATGAATTCAGAAGAACTACATCACAAAGAGGATCATTTTCTCCCATGTATCAAAATTTCTTTCCTGGTTACTATTTTATTTGCAATAACTTTGGACATAAAGTTGTATATTGCATAGCGTATGGAAGAAATGTTCAAGCAAGAGACGTTTCTATGACTCCCTACAATATTGAATGTTAAAAATGCCACAACTATGGACACATAGCCCATGATTGTAGAAGCATGATGGAGTCTTCCTTGAAGGAAAATAATGATATCAGATACAATAAGGTTTAGAGAAGAAATAAAAAACAAGAAGCATAGGTGAATGAAGAACGCCCACAGATCATACTCACATGAATTGCAGAGTTGAAAAATCTTGATGAATCTACAGGAAAAGAGGAAGATGTCAGAATTCATAATGATGATCCAGCTGCAGAGCAGTTTCATACATTTTTCTAAGAAATATGGCTTGGAGACTCCCAATAACGTGAATGTTGAAGGGGGAGCCTAAGCAAAAACTATTACAAATTAGAGAACTATCTTTCAGACAATATGAATTGTTTTGGGAAGGAATATTCACAATGATTTGATGGCAAACTTGCAGAATGTCTCGTGACATTTTGGTTGATTAATTCAAGGTGTAGTTTAGAACACGTCTCCATACACATATGAAGGGTTTAGCTGGAAAACACAAGGAATATCATTGGCTCATGACTAGAGGATTATAAGTATATATCCAAGCAGAGATATATTCATTGGTTTGAACACATTCAAGAATGTGTTGGACAACCTAGTGTTATTGTTGCAGACTTGTAAATTTGGATTTAAATATAGAACAAACTAGTGGACATATTTGATTAAACTTGAGAAGCATGAATATGTGGTGATCAATTACAATAGATTTGAATATCTCAGAATAATGAGGTGGTCGATTATTCAACATTGTGTACAGTAAGTAGAGTGGCAAAGTCATGGATAGTTTTGTGACATATGGACAAAGATGAATTCATGAGATGTTTGGCATGTCTAGAAGACAATACTTGACATGAATCAGAGAAGATGCATGACAATGGATGAAAGCATGAGATCGGGAGAAATTGCAGAAAGGTAAAAGGACTCATTGTCATTTTTGTCAAGAGGGATGTTCAATAAAACATGTGACTCAAGAAGAGAATCATATTGACATGTGGAACCAACATAGTCATAGGAATGAAAGATGTAAGATGCACAACAAGGCAAGGGGAGAGAAAATTTCAGGGGGATTTATATTGTCAAGGGGAGTTACCCTTTGCCATTGATGTCAAAGGGAGAGAGAAAGATCATGAGAGAAAGCTCTGGAGCATGATCACTTGAGGAGTATGAGTGTTTACATCAATGAAAAAGGGGGATATTGTTGAATGGTGTTGTCATTGATGTCAAAGTCAGTCGTTGGTAATCAACATGAAGAACACATCCTCAGAAGCAGCGAAGAAGAGAAGGCAAAGTTATCTCCTTGAATCCCCTATTAGTAATGAATATGTGGCTACTTGAAGAGACTTGAAGAAGATTTGAAATGAATTCTTTTAATATACGTTAGTGGATTACAATGATAGGAAATACCGATGGAAAAGAATCCCCAGAAGAAAGGAAAGGGAGCCCAAATGAATGGTGAAGAAGCCCCGCAGTTGATTGAAGAAAAAGGGTATGAAGGACATTTCAAATGCATGCAAAACCTCTATGGATTGATAGCTCTCATCGAGCCATTTCCAATGATAGGTGGCATGCCATGTGGTCCCTCATGGTTTAGGAGATGTGCCCTCTTGAATATGTCATTGAAATTAATATCATTAATAAGGCTAGTACAAGTCGGCCCCTTGTAATGAACATTAAAATGAATATTTAGGATAGAATATTTATTAAAAATAAATTTGAATTAAATATGTAAAGTCGGCCCTAATGGTAAAATTAAGTAAAGGGATATTGATTAAACAAGTCGACCCCATTTGGAATTAAATGTGAATATTACTTGTAACTAAAAGTTGAAGTCAACCCTAAAAGGTGGGTTAAGTTGAGTATAAATAAGGGACTAGAATCCTCATTCTAGACCTCCAATCAAGAAAATTCTCTGAGGTAGCAAGGGTAAGAATTTGAGGCAATAAGGGCAAATTTTCTAAGGCAACAAGGGTTAGAAATATGAGGTGATAAGGGTGAGTTTTCTGAGGTAGCAAGGCCAAGTTTCTAAGGCATATCTGAGGCCTTTTTGAAGCTAATATGAGGTAAATTTTTGGGGTATATTTGTGAAGTTTAGGTTTGTTCTTAGGCCAAATTTGAGGAGAATTTTAGGCATGTTCTGAGTCCAAATCTGAGGTAAATTAAAGGCCAATCTGAGGCCAGATATAAGGCAAGTAAAGGGATGTTTAGTGCAAGATTAATGTATGTTTTGAGGAAGATTTAGAGAGTAGTTAAGATATGTTTTTAGGTCTGTTCTAAGGCCAAATTTTAGGTCTGTTCTTGGCACAAATTCCAGTGAAGTCTAAGGCATATATGGGTCAAAGTTGGAGTCTATTCTTGTGCAAATTTAAGGGGTATTCAAGTAATCTTTCAATTATGCTTTAGGTATGTCCTTTGGTGCAAAATTTTTCATATCTATTACCAGATTTCATAGTAGTTTCAAATTAGTTGGGCCAGATCTCTAGGGTAATTGTAGCTAGTTATTGAAGGATCGTTTTTCTTTGTTTTGAAAAGAAATGTGACCGAACAAAGATGTTAAAAGTATGACCCAACAAAGGTAAGACATGTATCACATGAAGAGATCTAGGGTGAGAGAATCTATATTTTGCAACTATCAGGGCAAGGGATTCACCTTGAAAAGTTTGGTCTGATCAAAGGTGTATTCTTGTTGAGGATTCTTGAGGGTAGAACGTATATTCAATGACAGTGACTTGTGAGCAGCTTGATGTCATCATTTGGTGCATATTTGTGTGAGGGATTCAAAGCATATTGGTTGAGGACCTGGAGATAATATTGGACCGGACCATATTGTGAGAATATTTTTAAAACAAGGGTGGTTGGGTGGTGAACGAGAAGATTGGTGTCTTCAGTCAATAAGTTGGTTCTAGCAGAGGAGTTGTAGTTTCCTTTGAGTTGGTGCTCATAAATCCATGGGTTTGGTGCCTCCTTCTAGTTGGTGCTAGAGAAGATATGGAGTTATAGATTCCTTTGAGTTGATGCTCATAAATCTAGGGGGTTGGTGCCTCCTTTCAGTCGGTGCTGGTAAATCAAGTAGTTGAAGATTCTTTCAAGTTGGTGCCTCCTTCTAGTTAATGCTGGTAAATCTTGGAAGTTGGTGCTTCCTGTGGATGTAATCTTCAAGATATATATTAAAAGTGTTCTATGGTTTTCTCCCATTTTGATTTCCACATAAAAATCTCTTGTGTATTATGTTTGATGTTATGCATTGTTGAATGGAATTATTGATAAGTTAATGTTTACATGTTGTGATTAAAATTGGTAAAAAGTGTCCAATACCGATTCACCCCCTCTCAATTTTGGTGAATATTCCAACATGTGTCACATTGCAAATCCAAAAGGAGAAAGAAGATAAGATTTAAGAAGGTCACCAAAATATACTTTAAGAAGTTGAAGTCCATCTAGAGGATGTACATGTCAAATATGACGATATTATCTCCACAAATAAAGTAATCAAAGACAAAGCAAAGAGGATAGAGGATGCCATTGTCTCTGAAAAGAAGATAGATGAAATGGGTGTGCAAATTGAAGGAAAATCGCCAAATATGATATTGACACCCTCATTACCAAAAAACATTTTAAGGAAGACAAAAAGATCGATATCGACATTATCAAATAAGAAGATGGAATACTCATATATATTCATGGAATAGGGCATCGCAAAACCACTCTTCAACAATATATTATTAGAGACCAACAATTACTACAAATTGGAAAAGCTACAACAACAATACATGGAATCAAAGGAAAGAAAATTATGCAACAACCAACTGTCAAGTATTAAGACAAAAAAGAATTGATTTTGTATGGATGGATCATCATCAATGGAATGAAGAAAGTAGGAACATAAGAAAATCATAATACTTGGTTTCATCACATGTAAATCTTTTAACTGCAAAACTACGAGGACAACTTTTTGAAGGAGGCTACTATGATATGACCCCAAGGGGGGAATATATGGGTTTAAATGCATATGATATGACCCCGAGAGGGGGGGGGAATATATGCGGTTAATGTACATGTAATGTGTAAATGTATATGTAATAGGTTCGATCTAATAATAAAGGGGCCACATGTGCACTGTGTGAATAAGTATATATGGATATCATGTAGTCATTATGGAAGATATGTGGATTGTGATGTATGAATGTATTTGGGTATTTGGAGGAGTTTCTCATATTCTTTAAGGTTTTTTTATGTAACTCATTTCTCTTATCTATATCATAGTTGTGCTTCATGTTCACATTGGTGTACATGGTGTGTACTTGTGTTTTATTATGATATCTTAAGCATTTGGAACATAACAAATTCTAATGAGATAGGTCTCAAATAAGGGTGTGGGGAGGAATTTTTTTTTGTAAACTTTTGCTACTTCTGTCAGAGTTTTACTCCCACCAAAACATTAATGTGCTGATAGAATTCCCAAATTCTCAATACCACAATTTATGTAGGAATTTTTTAGACTAGTGACAAAGCATAGGGTGCTATAACTCTTTGATACACATGCAAGGTTCAAAAGTAGTACTCATCCCAATCCCTCAGTGCACCAACTAAGGAGGTCCACCATACCCTTAGATGTACTACCCAATTAACCAAGTACTAGAGAGCAATCTTCTTGAATGTTATTCTTGGTGCACTATAGGAACAAGATGGTCGATCAGTTTATCCAAATATGGATTTGGCTAACTTAGGGGACTTCCTATATACTTGAGGGTATGTGGAAGTGAAATTCCATATACAAGGATTGTTTATTGCAGTACTATTTGAATGGGTACCAATAGGGGTTACAAGGCGTTGAACTTATGCTTATACTGAGAGGGGGGGGGTGAATTATTATAATACACTTTTTACTTTAAATGAACATTAATTAGTCATTCATTAACTTTAAAACAATAAATGCATGTAAACTCAAATTGTAGTACACAAATTTTAACATGGAAACCCTTGCCAGAGAAAAACAAAAAAAGTTATCTTTATAAATGATTGTAAGAACCAACCTATTGTTACAAATCTTGTAGGCACCAACCTATTGGAGACAGCAATCTCCTCGATTGAGAACCAACTCAGTAAGATATCGTGTAGGCACTAACCTACTAGAGACATCAATCTCCTCAACTGAGAACCAACTCAGTAAGACTAGTATAAGCACCAACCTAAGATCTTCATTTATAGATTACTTATGACTTCACCTGCATGCTTCATACTTCATGAATTTCATAGCATCATCATACCCTTAAATTTCATGCTCCAGTTCCTCTCTTTGCTTCATATCCCAAACATAGATTCAAACCCTAATAAACCTCATGCCCCAGATTATGTTGATGTTTTGGTAGCTGCGGTAGGTATTAACCTCCAAGTGCAACCTTTGTACTTAGAATAGAATATTCTGGAAGTAATAGAACCATTAAACAGATGTGTGAAAACTCTAGAAGAGAAGTCAACCCAAGAGAATAATAATAAAGTATTAAAAGGCTCCAGAAATTGAGGTCAGACCCACATGAAAATACACCTTGGAAGACTAGTATAAATAGAGGCTAGGCCCTCCTCATTTCCACATACTCTCACTCAGCAAAAGGAGGATGCAAGTTTGAAGAGAAACAACTGCAACAACTAAAATTCAAGTAGAAGGAGGTGAAATTTTGGAGTGGGTGGTGCAACAGTTGTCGTGGTGTAATCTCAATATTTCTGGTATCTCTCTTGTGTGCTTCTCTTGGTAAAGGTACACTTCTATTATTATAGGTACGTTCTCTTGGTATTATGTTGTTGTTGAAGCAGTGGTGTTTCTGGTTAGGGTTTATCTATTGGTTCTAGTGTGGACTTTCCAGAATCATTCTATCTAAGAAAAGGTTAGTGTGCTCAGGGGTGAAATAGTGAATGCCTATGGTTGGGTGACAATGAGGTGACATTGTTTATGGTTAAACGAGCGTACCAAAATTTTAACATGGTATTAGAGCTAGTTTCATTCGTAACAGTCTAACTATTGGAAGGAATATCCTCATTTTCCCCAATTGTCAAGCTCATTGAGCACTTATTGAACCCACTAAGAAGGTCACCTAAGTAGGGCACATCTTTCCCCCAGATCATATCTCCAAAATTATGAAATTGAAAAATTAGGGTTTCCTCATAAAACCCTAGGTCTATAGTACCAGTTCTAGTTGCAGTGCCAGTTTCTTCGCACCACTTGCAGTGCTAGTTATAACACCATTTGTAGTGTTAGTTGTAGCACCAGTTGCAGTGAAAGTTTCTTTGAAGTGTTGGGCCTAACTTTTAGTTGTCCTCGTACGCCCTACCCTAGTGCATCCACAACTACCTTCAGATTGAAAGTTGGAGCACTTTGAATTTTTAGGATTCGTCATTGCTTTATGTTGTTTGTCACTCTTGCCAGAGGTATGTACTTGTATATGTTTAAACTGTATCACTATCTTGAGGGTGTTTTCAGGAGAAGGGATCTTTTGTCCAAGAAAAATTGTAGATCCAGAGGGATCTCAGATCCAACACATTTAGAGGAACAACACACTCCAGGTTTGATTGTTTTGATATGCCTCTAGCGATTATGGAATTATTTTGATATTATGAACATCTAGTTGTATTTTGATCTATTGAAGTTATGATTATCATACTAACCTCTGGTCAAAGTTAAATTTATAAGTTAACTCTAGTCAAAGTATTAGATTGGTTAAGGTTGAGATTTTCGAGTTTACTTGCATTATATTCTGTAACTCAGATTTATGTCAATAAAGCATATTATCTTAGTACAAGGGACAGGTTGGAGAGAATACTTTTCATCTTGAGTGAAGGAGACTCGGAAGAAAATCAACAACACTCATTCTTGAAGATAAGACTCAAGGTTCCAAGTTTGATTGATTAAATTGATAAGTTTCCAATTTGCACATATCAAGTTTGATAATTGCTACATTACAAGTAAACACTATAGTTGTGACAACAATGTTTGAAAGGTTTTATTACTGCTAGATACAATGATTACTTGGTAGCATGTGATTACTATTGATATATATGCTTATTGTACTTGTTTGCAAGATGAACTTGTTATCCCCTATCCTAGGGATAACTAAGGAGATCATGTCTCGAGGCCCACAGGTCCTAGACATGGAGTGTCGAGAGCCATATGACTTGAGCATGGCCTTGGAGGGCCCATCTTTTCTTCAGTGCATCCCACCTATCAGCAAAAACAATGTCCATCCCACCAGCCTAGTCCTGAAGTAGCAGCAATTCTTGTTCCATGAGGTAATGAGTCTGGGTATCATGGTATGTGTCACTCTGATTTTTGAAGCACTTGAATATGTTGCACTAAATTCTCCTTCATTTCATAATGTTTGCTGGGAAATTATGCTCTTTAACTGGTTCATACCTGGGAGGGTGACATTCCTAGTAAGCTGATTCCCCTTTAGGATGAGTTTCCATTGGGTGGGTATATGAAAGGTCATCTTCCATTCCCTCCATACTTACCACTTTCCATCATTATTCCTCTCATCTTCCCCCACCT
>SNQJ01S0055085.1:34435-69927 GCA_010110895.2 Picea sitchensis | reverse complement strand
TGCAATAAAAGGCCGAGATGATCCGTGTTGGGGGTTCCTCCTCCTCCCTTCGACTCATGGACGTCCAGAAGGGAACGGGTCTGACTCCTGCAGAGAAACCCTCGTACATCCTCTGAACCGAAAGACGTGTATCTATGTTGGTTCCGGGATAGACGGTACATCCCTGGTCTGAACAGTCTGAACCTGCGTTGACCCTTGCATGGATTGTCTGTCACGCATCCCCGACAACGAGAGGGTGAGTCTATCCTGGGGGGGGGGACCTGCCATTGGGCCAGGGGGAGAGAGTCTGTGTAATTCCCTGCGGAAATTGCTTCTCAAGCAATTCCGAAAATCAACACCGTGAAACCTAGCAGCCATTGCTGAGCTTGTTTTGAGAGGTCTGAGTTTGTATTCCCGGTTGACTGTGGTGGTCATGCAGAGATGGATTGCGCGTGAATTGTTGTCCAGTGCAGGTGGTGATTGAGCCTGTGTGTGACCTCTCTTTAGGTGAGGGAGGTGGATGTTGTTGGAAGAGGTTTCTTCCAGTGAGTGTCTAGCACCAGCTTCAGGCTTTGAGACTTCCTGATCCGGCCTGTTGCCGAGACCCAGAGAGGGAGGTTAGCACCGATGGACTGTTCTTGTGAAGGTGTATACTCTTAGGTGGAACAAGCATGTGGGGAATGAGAGTCTGGTAGTAGTGGGCGTGAGATGGCATCCTGGGAAGAATCCTTCCAGATTCTAAGTGCTGTTTTCCCTGTAACCTCAGCCTAGCTAGGATTCCTTGCCTTGGGGTGGAGCTTAGTCCTAGCTCTGGGGTGATCCACTACTGAGCTGATGAGCAGTGTGGTCTAAGGCTGGGAGGTTCGTGAAGGGCCTGCACTTGGTTGGTGGATCCCACCATTGTTACAAGATAAGTGTCTAACTATGTCTTATCGCATTTTATCATGTGTCTACTGTAAATGTTATCATGTTTTCCGTTGTGTATATGAATTAATAGGGAATGTTATGGATTGTTTAATTATAGCAATAATGATATGTTTTACTCTGAGTTAAATGTGTTTATTCGTTTAAATGAATTGGATATATGATATATGTATGAGCTTTGTATAAAGGGAGTGCTACAAGTCTAGATTATTGCTCCCCCCCCTTAACAACAGAAAGGAAAAACTATAGCCACAAAAAAAGGAGATTTCCTGTGAGGAGTGGGTAAACCACTCAATGCTTGGCATATAACAACCTCTGGCATGATTGCTGGTATCACCTAAAGAAAATCCCTTAAGGTGGTGGCTATGAACGCACTAAAAACTAGGTGTGTCCCCTCATTCCATGATCTGTCCTTTGGCTCTTCGATTGTCCCTTCTCCTAACGTGGGCTCTGCATCTAGGATTTTTTTGTACCATCCTGTCCCTTGGCGGTGTCTTCCACACTGCTCTATCCTCCATATTTACTCTCCTCTTCTGCTCATGATTACTCTGCCTGCTTACTAAACTATCACCCAAACTACCCTCATTAAACTCTCTACTGACTTGTACCGCAAGTTGTATTAACTTCCCCTTCATGCCCAATCGTCGCATGATAACTGAAAGACAAGTGGTAAGTTACTCATAATTCCTCTAGGTCCCACATCGGACCTGCTTAACACTTGTTCCCGTCGATGTGACTATTTTCCCGGTAGCTTTCATGCTGATCTTGTATTGCCAGGTGTTCACAATTCGATCTAAGTTGTCCCAATGGGATCTGAGTCCATGCACTGTCCAGTAAATTGCCATCTCGGTTCATTCCCTCGTTGGCTAGCCTGTCTGCCAGAGAGTTTGTCAACCTTCTTACCCATCTGAAATCAACCATAAATAGAGATTGTAGGTGCTTCTGAATTCTTTGGAGGATTTGAGCTAGATGCCGGTGTTTTATTACCTTGCCAATGTTGGTTCCACACTGAAGTCTTTTCATTGTCCTTTTTACCAAAGCCAAGTCTCCCTCCACTGTGACATTTACATGGCCCTCTCTTATCAAAATATCTAGCCCCTGTTCCAACACTCTGAACTCAGCTGCATTATTTGTTGTGTTACCAATACTTACTGCATAAAGGCGAATGATTTTTCCATTGCTATCTCTAATCACTCATCCCACGCCTTCCTTTCCAAGATTTCCTTTGGACGCTCCATCGAAATTCAGTTTCAGGAAGCCCGTTTGAGGCGGGGTCCAAACCTTGTCTTCCCTGTGGATCTGCTAGTCACGAGGAGCAGCTATGTTGAAACTCTAATCCTTCAGTTCTAACATTTGCAAAATACTTAGGCCTTGGGAGGATGGATGGATCTTTGGAGGAGGAAAGTTTCTACTCAGGACTGTCTCCCTAATCTGATTTTTTATAGACTCCACCACCTTAGTGATAGGAAGGGATTCAATCTTGAAGATTCTCCTGTTTCTTTCCTTCCAGACTGCCCAAATGACCATCCTTGGGGTTAAACCCCAGCTTAAGTTAACCTTTTCCGCTATAATGATCCCTCCAATTCCCCAGAGTTGATATGATATCTCCCTTAACTCTATCTATCTGTCGATATTATAGCTACCCAGTCCCAAACCTCTGCTGTGTAGGAGTACTCACCCAGTAGGTGGTCTATTGCTTCTTCGTCGGCTTCATAGAGGTGGCATCTTGAGGGTACATTCATGCCTCTTTTTACAAGGTTTTCCCATGTTAGGATTTTCTTGTGTAGGACCAACCATTTAAAAATTTTAATCTTTGTCCACTGTGGGAGGTTCCATAGTCGTTCCCATTGAGGTTTCGTGTTCCTCTGGTCGTGACTTGCAATTTAATGATAGGCTTCTTTTAGGGTAAATTCTCCACCATCTTTCCTCCCCCAACGTAGTTGGTCCTCCGCGTCCGAGATCAAAATCTTTCCTTTTCCAATCTCCTCTTCTATTTCTTTAACCAGCTGGGCATCCTGATTTCTATCTTGAATTTGGATGTTGTCCTAATTTTTCCATTTTGAGATATTAACCCTCTGTTTCCAATACTGGCCTACTTTTATTTTTCCTTTCCCTAGTAACTCCTGTTTAATGCCTTCTCTGTCTTGGTTTTCCACCCTAGGTTCCTATTGCCAAACATCTTCCCAAAATATCATAGTTTGACCATTCCTAATTTCCCAGAAATTGTGATTTTTAATCCAATTTTTATTTCTCCAAGCTAAATTCCATATGGCTGATCCATCTCCTGTACCTATGAATCTGATTAGGTCCCAAGGGGAATTGCCTGGGGTATATTTTTCTCTCCATAGAATGGCCCATGGAATTGAGCTGTCTTTGACCCATTTCCACCAAAGTTTTTCCCCATAAGCATCATTTGTTGTTTGTGGGTCTTGCAAACCAAGTCCACCTTTGTTTTTGGCCAGCATAATTTCTCCCAAGCTACCAGAGCCCATTTTTCCTTATCCTCTGCTCCTCTCCACAAGAAGCTCCTCTGTATAGATCTGAGTTTTTGTAAAATTCCTTTTGGGGATGGGAAAACTGACAGTAAATAAGCTGGGAGTGCTTGTAAAACCGTCTTCGTGAGGATTAGATGTCCTACAAAATTGAGGGTTCGGTAGATCCATCTTTTGACCTTGTCTTGCAGTTTGGTTATTACACTTTCCCAGGTTGTGCTCTTACCTACCTTGTCCATTAGGGGGATGCCCAAATACTTCATGGGGATAGTATTTCTCTCAAATCCCATGGCATTGGCAAGGTTCCTTTGAACTTCAATGTTCATGTTGAAGAAGTATATCATAGATTATGAGTGATTTATTTCAGTACCTGAAGCTTCTCCAAAATCAGCTAAGATTTTCTTATAATTTATTGCCTCCGAAACTGTTGGAATTCCATGTAGCATTGTGTCATCCACAAATTGTTGATGAGTGGTTGTAGGACAATCTTCATACAATTGTAGACCTTTAATAGTTCCTTCTTCAATTGCAGCTTTTATAGTTCGACTCTACCCTTCCATCATAAGAATAAACAGGAAGGGGGATAAAGGATCCCCTTGTTTGAGGCCCCGGGAAGGGTAGAAATGTTTGGCAGGGGCTCCATCGACCAGGATGGAAAAACTTGTCGTGGATACTAGGGTCATTATCCATTGTATTAAATGATTATCAAAGCCATAGTCTTCCATTATTTTTGTCATATAATGCCAACTTAATTTGTCATAAGCTTTGGCGAAATGCAATTGTATTATCATGCCAACTTTTTTCCTACTTTTCAAAGTGTGGATTATTTATGAGTTTGAATAATGTTGTCGAGAATTTTCCTACCTTCCACAAAGCCTGAATGTTCCCTTGAGATTAGTATGGGGAGGATGGGTTTCAGTCTATTTTCTATCATTTTTGAGATAATCTTGTACACCACATTGAAAAGAGCCATCAGTCTAAAACGATCCAGAGTCCTCGTCTTATTTTCTTTGGGAATCAGAGTAATGAAGGTAGAGTTCAGATCTTTGAGGGTGGAGGCCGAGTGTCTTGATTCTTCCAATATATCATAAATATCCTGTTTAACCATGTCCCAACAAGCTTTGAATAAATCCATAGTGAAGCCATCGGGTCCTAGGGCCTTTCCATTAGGCATCTCCTGGACCACTTGGTCAACTTCTTCTGGTGAGATTGGTTTCCTTAAATTTTGATTATGCTCCTCTATTACTAGTCTAGGACTATGCCTCACAATTATTTGGATTGCATCTAACTGGTCTAGGTTGGGTTCTCTGGATATGTCCTGAAAGTGCTTAACTAGAGATTTTTTGATTTCCTGATGGGATTCTCTCTCTATTCCTTCCCGATCTTGAATTTTCAAGATTCTATTCTAGTTGTTCGAGCTATAGTCAACCCATGGAAGAACTTTGTATTTTTCTCCCCTTCCTTTAACCACTGAACTCTAGATTTATGTCTCCAAATAATTTCCTCTTGCTTGCATATTTTTTCTCATTCCTGATGTAACTGGGTCTCCTCCTTTTCTCTCTCCTCATTGTAGCCTTCTTGAATACATATTTCCTGAATCCGACCCATTTTTTCTTCGAGATCTTTTTTTGCTTAGTCAATGTTCCCGAAGAATTATTTATTCCATTGCTTTAATTTTTTCTTTATATGTTTTTAGTTTGAATTGAAATCTATACATTTTTTTCCCTTGTACCTGGATGTCCTCTTTCCACCAAATATTGATATTCTCCTTGAAAGTTGGGTGCTCAATCCAAAAGCACTCAAAATGGAAAGGCCTATTTTTTTGGGTTCCCTGAAAGTTTGCCTCCTACAGAACTGGCCAATGGTCCGAGCCTCCCCAGAGGAGGATGTTTCCTTCCATATATATACCTTGCATTAAGATTGAATCCAAGATTAAAAATATATCTAATCTCGAGGCTACTTGGTGATGCAATGATCTTCTGTTGTTCCAAGTGAAGAGCCCATTACTCGTTCTAATATCTACTAAATTTGTTTTTTTCTATGAAGACTGAGAAGACCTCATCATCTCTATCCAATCTTCGGAATCCCCCTTTTTTCTTGGCCAGGGTGACAGTTATATTAACTGAAATCCAGTGAGGGTTCATATTTCACTCTTTGAGGTTTTCTAAGTCTGTTGTCATTTTTTTCTTATCTTCCAACAATTGAGGTCCATAAACATTGGTGCACATAACCTTATCTTGATTCCCTATAACTTGCACAATTACTGATAAATAATTTCTTGTGGCTTCTGCCGAGATCAGGTCTATTTTTTGTGGGTTCCATAGGGTGAGAATTCCCTCGGCTGAATTTTGACTATCAATATCTAAAAAATTGTAATTATTCCATCTTTTCTTACTTATTTGTGCCATCTTTTCGGTTGTACATTTGGTTTCCTGAATAAAACAAATATATGTTTTTTCCATTTTTAACTTATTTTTAAGAATATTTTGTTTCCTAGGGCTATTCAAGCCTCTTATATTCCAAGTGATAACCTTCATTTTAAACCATGAGGGGAAGATGTAGGGAACACATTTTTAATCTTACCAGAATTTATCAGGAGCGCTCCCAATTCCTATAGAGCCACATTGTTGGAGTTTCTCCCCTTCTTTCTTTTGGATTGCTTTGGCGATTACGGTTGTTGGTTGTCACTCGACTTGATTCCTAGGTTGCCTATCTCCCCATGCATGCTTTTGATTCCTATGGTTTTTTATTCATCCCTCATTAAGAATAGATACTAAATGTGATCCAGTTGATCCGAAGGAATGGTGTCCATTCCTTGTATTTTCCATTGGTCCAGAATATTCTGAAGGTCAATCCCTTCCCTTTCGACAATGTCGCATAGATCTAGATCCTTTGTTTCGACCTCACCTGGTGTCATTTCAGAATCATAATCCCCCTCCTCCATTGGATTAATTGTGTCTGAGTTTCTATCTCCTGTTGATCCTTTTTAAGTATTGGAGATGTTCTGAGATTGTTGATTCTCCTTTGCCTTATTTGCCTCCTTCTCACCGGGGTCCCTTTCCACTTACTTCTCCAATCTCATTTCGTCGTCCTAGGTTTGGTTCTCTTCCAGGCCTTCGAAGCTGTTCTTTGATTCAGGGTTACCAGATGTGGAGGGTTTACTTTGTCGTATGTTTCCTTTACCTTTGTAGTTTGGTCAGACAAAGCCTTCCTCATCCTGGGGTTGTTTTGTTTTAGCTTGCTTCATATTTTTGTTTAAAGGGCATTTCCTGAATAAATGCCCATGTTAATGACATCTCCTGCATCTAAACAGGATCTGTTCATACTCTATGTTTTGGATCCATTATTCATCCCTAAATTCCAAACACATTGCTTCCAGTAGTGCCCCCGAGACATCCATTTCAATACAGACTCTTGAGAATGAGGTATATATTTTTTTTAAAGTTGCATCTGAAGCATTGACAAATTTTCCCAGCTTATTTCCTATTGCCTCAAAGGTGGAAGGTAGCCAATAGTCCAGCGGTAGGGAATAAAGTCTGATCCAGACTGGCACACACTTAAAGGTCTCCTTTTCTGAGGAGAAAGTTTCCTTCCAGGGTCTCATATACAATCCAGATGAGGCATGAAAATAGGGCCCTCCTTCAAACACCTTGTCTCTGTCTTCTAGGTTAATAAATACAACTATAAAAAAACCTTTTAATCCTAGGTGTAGATCCACCTCCCCAGTTGGTTTCCAATGATATTTTCTCCAGCTTCGTAAGATCTTTTCTGTGGGCCATAATCCCATAAACTTACGGATTAGGGCATGCGCCCACATCTAATCTCTATATTCTTGAGTCTGTGGATCTTCTAGAACAACTTTTGGGATCATAGTCATTTTTGGTTTGCATGGGTTGCTCCCTCCCACCCCTTTTGGATGTGATGGGTCTGTTGCATTGCCTTGGGTTTCCTTGTTCTCCTCACTTTCTTTTTCTATTTTTTCGTGCTTGTCCTCGCCTTGCTTTTCTAACACCGATCCTAATGTCCCCATCAGTGGGGCCTTGAATCCTCCTCCGCGTGGGCCTCTCCCTCTATCAACCACTATTTTCTTATAGGAGGGAAACCCACTCCCTCCCCCTTTGTTAACGATTATAATCACTGCAATACCCTGTAAACCTGGAAAAATCCTAAGGTCCATGAGTATCAATCCAATTTAGTTGACATCCATAGCTGGAATAATCTTTTTATTTTAAATTAACTCATAAATTATAAAGATTAAAATTGCTTTAATTCAAATTGCAATAACAAATTTCCTTTGACAATTCAACACACTATTTAATTAAAACTAATCCTAATGTGAACAATTCAACATACTGTTTAATTAAAGATAACAAACAGATAAAACAATTCAAACTATTAAACACAGCCTAAAAATTGAATTCTAAAATGCCTAATTACATTTTTAAATTCATGTAAGAAAATATTTTTTTAGATAATAAAAACAAATCCAAAATATTTTTTTAGATAATAAAAACAAATCCTCAACATTACTTAACCCATGTCATCCTACGGTATCATCTTAGAGATGAAAATCCCGTTGAACTACTTATCATTGGGAGGAAGAACGTTTTCTCAACATCCATTTTATCTAGTTTAATTTCCATAAAATATAAATAAAATCTATTTTATCTAGTTTAATTTCCATAAAATATAAATAAAATCTATTTTATAATTATTGTTTTTTATTTGATATATATTTAATATAAAATAAAGATTAAATGAATTTGTTAAAGGTATAAATTGAATTTATTTTTTAAATATTAATTGTTAATTGTTAATTGAGTTTAGTTTGAGTGGTTAGGAGGAATGATTATTATACTTTTTAGTTAATTTCATTTTTCATAAATTCATAAAAAGTATACTATACTAGTTTATAGTAAATAAATGAGTTATCTTTTTATTAGTTGTAGTAAAATTTGAAACATAGAATTATATGAGTAAATTTTGTTTATGATTATATATGATACTTATGATGGTTATTTATAATAATTTTATCTTAAATAAAGGAGTTGTGTAAAAGGGAAAATATAATAACTAATCCTTAGTGTAATAAGTGTTGCATGGCAGCATAGTCCCTGCCAGATTGGAATGGGAATAAATGCAACCGAGTACAGACATGTGGGAAGCAAGTTGAAGTACATGTGGTATCCAAGCAGGATTTAGTATTCCCGAGTCAATTTCTTTGAAATTTATCAAAAATTAATAATGTTTGTTACATCAACAAAGATTCCTAGTATCTAAGTTTGATAGTACAAGAAAGATTAAAAAGGTTCCTGGACACAAAAAATTTAGCATACAATAATAATAAGGTTCCTAGTAAAAACGTTTGTTACATCAACATTTAAAAGGTTCCTGGACACAAAAAATTTAGCATACAATAATAATAAGGTTCCTAGTAAAAACGTTTGTTACATCAACATTTAAAAGGTTCCTGGACACAAAACATTTAGCATACTATAGAATAGTAATAACGTCTAGTACATCAACAAAGTTTCGTGGACAAAAAAAATGTAGCATACAATAGGACACAAAAAATTTAGCATTTCCGAATTAGTTTTCTTTGAAACAAAGGTTCTTGGACACCAAAGATTTAACATACAATAGAATAGTAATAACGTCGTGCAACAAAGGCATTCCCGAATTAGTTTTCTTTGAAATTTATCAAAAATTAATAATGTTCGTTACATCAACAAAGGTTCCTAGTATCTAAGTTTGATAGTACATGAAAGATTTAAAAAGTTCCTAGACACAAAAAATTTAGCATACAATAATAATAAGGTTCCTAGTAATAATGTTTGTTACATCAACATTTAAAAGTTTCATGGACACAAAAAATTTAGCATGCAATAGAATAGTAATAACCTCTGTTACATCAACAAAGGTTCCTGGACAAATTTTTTTTAGCATACAATAGGGCAAAACAAATTGGGCACAAAAAATTGAGCATACAATAGAATAGTAATAACGTCGTACAACAAATGCATGTTACATCAACAAAGGTTCCTGGACAAAAACACAAAAAATTTAGCATTCCCGAATTCAAAAAATTTAGCATTCATGAATTAGTTTTCTTTGAAACAAAGGTTTCTGGACATAGAAAAAATGAAATATATCAAAAATTAATAATATGTGTTACATGAACAAAGGTTCCTGGACACAAAAAATTGAGCATACAATAGAATAGTAATAACGTCGTGCAACAAAGACATGTTACATCAACAAAGGTTCTTGGATAAAAACACAAAAAAATTAGTATTCCCGAATTAGTTTTCTTTAAAACAAGGGTTCCTGGACACACAAAAAAAATTGAAATTTATCAAATTATAGTCTCCTGGACACCAAAAATTTAGCATACATGCATTCCCGAATTAGTTTTCTTTGAAAGTAATAATGTCTGTTACATCAACAAAGGTTCATGGACAAAAACAATTTAGCGTACAATAGGACACAAAAAATCTAGCATTCCCAAATTAGTTTGCTTTGAAACAAACAACAAAGGTTCCTAGACACCCAAAATTTAGCATACAATAGAATAGTAATAAGGTTCCCGAATCAATTTTCTTTGAAATTTATCAAAAATTAATAATGTCTGTTACATATTTCTGGAAATTTTAATGCGTTTGTCATATAGACTCGGATTGGGGCTCCCGTGGACCATAAAAAGAAATAAGTACAAGAATTAGGAATGTTGAAACAAGAAGTGCACGACGGTAGAGAGGAAGACCTGAAAAGAAGAAATTGGAAGTTATGAGTGTTTGGTTATAGTTTTCTATTTAAAGAGGTAATAACTGGATTGATAAAGAAAACAAGATGACAGTATAGGCTTAGACTGGATTGATAAAGAAAACAAGATGACATTATAGAATTACTATGAAGCCGATATGTTTTTGTTGCTGTCGTCGATGGTCATTGGAATCATGTCGACTGGTTGTTTCCCTTCCTTTATTAGGTTGTCCATTCTCCGTTGGAACCATTCTTTAATGTAGCTTCTCATGGGGGCCATGTTGATTTCATCCCGGATTTCTATGTCGTAAAGGTCATTTTCTAATTTCCATAGATCCATTGAAATACTATGCAGACTCTGTTCAATTTCTTCATTGTGTTCCGAATAGTCCAGCACCCAGAGCTCGAGCTCATCTACACGATGTTCAAGTATGCTGTAAAATGTTTCGAAAGACAACCCCTTTAAAATATCAATTTGTTCATCAAAGGCTTCTTTGGTCATTGATAAGGATTTGAGAATTAAGTTTGGGTCTTGAGCCTTGTTGGTACTTTCAGCTAAGTCTATTTGGATCAGGCTTGTGAATAATTCGTCCTTTTCTAATATGGCTTGTTTACATGATTCGACAATGAGCTCAAGGTTCTTAACTTTCTTTTACCAACATGCTTTTACTTTTTTGGTCCGCTTTGGGGAGGAGAGATTCTCTTGTCTTCTTTTCAGTTTCAAGGTGTTGACGACAAGGTTGGCAAAAGGGGTCAGCACCTGATCACAAAAATGTTGATCATTTTTTAAATTCGCCTCCGAATATTCGAGCAAATCATTTTCCCTCTTTCAGAAGGAAACTATATTTTGTGATGTTTCCCAGGCTTTAGTAACTAGCTGCATTCTTTTCTTGATGTTATTCTCTACAAGGGCTCTAGAGGATGCAAGGAGGGTAGAAGATACTTTCATCTTGGCTGCAGTGGTAGCGGGCACGTTTTTTGCCAAAGGACTAGAAAATTCTGGGGTGGCAATGAAAGCCTCCTCAAATTCCTTGAGGTGGTCTTTCAGTCTGGCATTTTCTGCTTCAATTCCTCCAACGGAATCATCAAGAGCATCACCGATTACGCAGTGAAATAAGGAGATTTGGGATGGCCTCATTTTCTTAAAGTTAATCTTTGTGTGAGATTTTCCTTTCCTATTTGTTACATCTCTCTTTTCAATGACCATATTTTTAGATTGGATGTAAAAAACAACACTCTAGAATACGAAGGATTCATCTTCGTCAAAAATGTCAGTCTCAACTATTTCCATTGCTGACGACCCAATTTTGTGCATGTGCTCGGTTTCAATTTCAAGTTGCACCTATTCACTTTCAATTTTGGGTTCGTCTGCCTGCCTTGCATTGTTTTTTCTCTTCTTCGTCACTAGAATTTTGTGAGAACTATCAATTTTTATGTGAGGACAGTTCTTATCTCCTCCTCCATTCAAAGATTTCTGGGTTTCTTTCTTACTGGGGTGGGCGGTTGAAGCGATGCTCCGTGATGTCGTGCTCTTGGGAGTGTTGGTGGGGGACTGGGAACTCTTCTTACCATATAATTTTCCCTATTGTCTGTGCAATTCAGTCATGCTTTGCAATGTCTCTGCATCACAATCTCTAGAAGAAGGATTGTTGTCGTCACTATCCCTATCTTTGGTCAGGTGTCTATGGATAAAAGAGCTGCTAAAGACAACTTCCAGTAAATGTTCTCGAAAAATCCCATTAGGGTCAAACCCTTTTAGCCTTTCAACGTACGTTAGGTTCAATTTCTTGAAATGGCCGATAAATTCGTCAATCTTGTTGACGTTTCTGCACACGAAGTCCTTGACTTTCCAGGGCAGAGGAATGAACTGTTTTTTTTTCTTGTCATGGAAAAAATGCAACCAGTGGTTGTATTGCCTTGCTAATTCTGCTACAAACATCTTGTCCATGATGTGGCATGGAAGGAAAGCAGGATTTTCCTTAGAGCCAAAGACCATTAGTACACTATGATTTTCCTTTTGTTCAAGTTTTCCCTTCCTATTCAAAAACTTGGTTGCCTGGCTAGATATCCGCGGAGCATCCTTCCCTGACAATAAATCTTTGAAAACTGAGACAAAGTCATTAAAAACTTCATAAAAAAAATGGGAGGCCTTGTGCCTCCACAGGGCCTTGTACTAGAATGTTACTGGGTCGAATCCACAACTTATTTTCTTGGAAAGAGAAAATTTTGGAAATGAACAACAACACACTATTGAAAAAATCAAGTACAATGACATATAAAATTTATTCGATTCTTTGAATCGTGACAACTGGGAACATATCTCAATGGAAATTAGCTTCCCCCAATCAAAAATAAATTGTTCCTTGACTGTGAAGTACAAAATATAAATAATTATATGGGAAATGCTTGCCATGGATGCCTGTCCCATTATTCTTGTAAACAACCAAGCAATTTCCCAGAATGTATTTCTAAAGGAACTTACTTGCAACTTTGTGATATCTTCAGGAAATGTTGTCGGGTCTTCGAGGAACTTGACTAAGATGTCCAATCCATTATCATGTTTTTCTAGGAACTGCTTGCAATCTTGTCCTCTGAAGGTCAATGTTGGCTCCGACAATTTTAACATCTTATGGAAGACGTGAGGTGACAAAGAAACAGGAGAATGGTCATGCAGTGGAATAATTCTTTGGCTTGGAATATATTTTTCGGCGCACCAAGAGACCACCTCCTTACATTCAAAAGCCTTAGGGACGCAGCCTACAAGGGCTATTCTAGAGGTCCAAATCACTTCGTTCTGGGTGGAATGAGATGAATAGAAAAAGTATGCTTTGGACCACTGGAAGTTTTGGTCCCGATGTTCGAAGATATTTACTGTATCTCCACAAAACTGCTGTCAACCTGCTGCCATAAGTTTACAAGAACATTTGTTTTCTCCAGATGATGAATGAAATGAAAATTTGGAAGGGATAATATAACGCTGCACAAATCTTGGTCCAATGCGTGTGAATGGGAGATCTCCTTGTGACTTTCGTTCATTAATGACAATTTTGACGGTTGTTGCATGATGCGCTGTTAACATTAAACACTAGTAATTGCATACATAGAAATGTGAACATATCAGATATGACAATGAGCAATTAAGAATTGTATATTTCTTGAATGGGCCAACACGACGACGCGTGTTTGAGATGAACAATCGGAAGGGACAATATAACTCTCCACAAATCTTGGTTTAATGCGTAATAATGGGAGATCTCCTCGAGCATTTCGCTCATTAATGACAATGTTGACATGATCAGCTGTTAGCATGAAAGGTTTCAAATTGCATACTAATAAAGAAGTACGAAGGTCACGTGGACGGGAAAAATCAGCTTCAAAATAGGGTTACAAGGTACAACCGTTGGAGATGAGGGCTCGAGGGTCAAATTGTATGTCTCAGAACTTTTTGAGTGCAATACGTGTAACACTGAAGAGGGTATGATAGGACAGTCCAGAGGGAAATTTGTATATCACTAGTAAGAACATAACTAATGTATATCAGGAAGGACAAGAAGTTAGTGGGGATGGAAGGCAACGACAGATACTTTGAAACATTTGTGAGCCATGGTAGAGTGAATCTTGCGAGTTTGAGGAGTCCGTGGTGGAATTGTAGAACACAAAAGTTTTGAGTGCACGATGTATATCACAGAACAAGAAGCAACAGAGTTCGAAAGCACCAACCCGACAACCACGGCCATAAAATTGGCTAAGTATGGAAAAGAACAACGGTTGCTTGGATTCGTCATGTGAGGATATAGATGGAGATGAAGATATGTTAGCCCGCCAATGTTGGAACCCACAATCATAGAAAGGCGACTAAGTATATAAGCACAAAGCGATAATACATGGGAAGAAGAAAAGGGAAAAAGGGCTAAGGAGTCCGCGGTGGAATTGTAAATCACAGAAATTTTGAGTGCAAGATGTATATCATGGAACACGAAGTAGCAGAGTTAGAATGCGCCAACTCAAAACAGTGACTACGAACTGGAGATTTCATGAACCCGTCAACACGAGGATCCAAAATAAGCTGACAAGGTCTCCCCAGAAGACGTGAGGCCCCGATGATCAAATTGTATCGCTCAGAACATTTGAATGCATAATCTGTAACACAGAAGAGTGGACGATGTCGAAACCGAGTAGTCAATTTGTATATTGTGGAGGGCTGGATGCCAACTGTTTCGTACCAGTGTGTGCAATTGTCACTAGTAAGAGCATAACCAATGTATATTAGGAAGGACAAGAAGTTAGTGGGGATGGAAGGCAACAATAGATACTTTGAAACATTTGTGAACCATGGTAGAGTGAAACTTGCGAGTTCGAGGAGTCTGTGGTGGAATTGTAGATCAAAAAATTTTTGAGTGCAAGATGTACATCACGGAACAAGAAGCAACAGAGTTTGAAACCACCAACCTGACAATTGCAGCCATAAAATTGGCTAAGTATGGAAAGCAACAACGGTTGGTCGAATTCGTCATGTCAGGATATAAATGGAGATAAAGATATGTCAGCCCACCAATGCTAGAACCCATGATCATAGAAAGGAGACTAAGTATATAACCAGAAAGCGATAATACACGGGAAGAAGAAAAGGCAAAAAGGGCTAAGGAGTTTGCAGTGGAATTGTAGATCACAGAAATTTTGAGTACAAGATGTATATCATGGAACAAGAAGCAACAGAGTTCGAAAGCGCCAACCCAAAATAATGAATAAGAATTGGAGATTTCGTGAACGTAACAACACGAGGATCCAAAATAGGGTGACAAGGCCTCCCCAGAAGACGTGAGGCCCCGACGGTCAAATTGTATCGCTCCAAATAGTAGAATGCATAATCTGTAACATAGAAGAGGGGACGATGTCGGAACCGATAGCCAATTTGTATATTGCGGGGGGCCAGATGCCAACTATTTCATACCAGTGTGTTCAGTTGTCACTAGTAAGAGCACAACCAATGTATATTAGGAATGACATGAAGTTAGTGGGGATGGAAGGCAACGACATATACTTTGAAACATTTGTGAACTGTGGTAGAGTAAATCTTACGAGCTCGAGGAGTTCGCGGTGGAATTGTAGATGACGAAAGTTTTGAGTGCAAGATGTATATCATGGAACAAGAAGCATTAGAGTTCAAAAGCGCCAACCCAACAAGTGTGGACATAAAATTGGCTAAGTATGGAAAGGAACAACGGTCGGTCAGATTCATCATGTGAGGATATAGATGGAAATGAAGATATGTCAACCCGCCAATGCTGGAACCCGCGATCATAGAAAGGCGACTAAGTATATAACCATAAGGTGATAATACACGGGAAGAAGAAAAGGGAAAAAGGGTTGAGTGCGTGGTGGAATTGTAGATAACAAAAACTTTGAGTGCAAGATGTATATCAAGGAACAAGAACCAACATAGTTCGAAAGCGCCAACCCGAAACAGTGACCAAGAATTGGACATTTTGTGAACCCGTCAACACAAGGATCCAAAATAGGCTGACAAGGCCTCTCTATAAGACGTGAGGCCCTGACATTCAAATTGTATCGCTCAGAACATTTGAATGCATAATCTGTAACACGGAAGAGCGGACGATGTCGAAATCCGGTAGTCAATTTGTATTTTGCAGAGGGTTTGATGCTAATTGTTTCGTACCAGTGTGTCTAGTTGTCACTAGTAAGAGCATAACTAATTTATATTAGGAAGGACATGAAGTTAGTGGGGATGGAAGGCAATGACAGATACTTTGAAACATTTGTGAGCCATGGTAGAGTGAAGCTTGCGAGTTCGAGGATTCCATGGTGGAATTGTAGATCACAAAAGTTTTGAGTGTATGATGTATATCACAAAACAAGAAGCAACAGAGTTTGAAAGCACCAACTTGGCAACCACGACCATAAAATTGGCTAAGTATGGAAAGGAACAACGGTGGGTGGGATTCGTCATGTGAGGATATATATGGAGATGGAGATATGTCAGCCCGCTAACACTGGAAGCCTTGATCATAGAAAGGCCACTAAGTAAATAACCGGAAAGTGATAATACACGGGAATAAGAAAATGGGAAAAGGACTAAGGAGTCTGCGGTGGAATTGTATATCACAAATTTTTTGAGTGCAAGATGTATATCACAGAACAAGAAGCAACAGAGTTCGAAAGCGCCAACTCGACAACCACGGGCATAAAATTGGCTAAGTATGGAAAGGAACAGCGGTTGGTCAGATTCGTCATGTGAGGATATAGATGGAGATGAAGATATGTCAACCCGCCAACGCTAGAACCCGCGATTATAGAAAGGTAACTAAGTATATAACTAGAAAGTGATAATACACGGGAAGAAGATAAGGGAAAAAGGGCTAAGTATCTCACAGAAGAACATCTATTGTTCATTTATTAATGCAAATCCTTTCGAACCCTTGTTGAGTTCTCACTAGTAAAGGCATAAATTGCATATCATGGAAGTTCTTTGGGTGCAAGATGTATATGTCGGAACAAGGGACATAAGTGTTGGATATCGCGAACAGGGAACATAAGTGATGGATACCGTACACCAAGGAACAAGAAGCAGCAGAGTTCGAAGGCGCCAATCCGACAACCGTGGCCATAAAATTGGCTAAGTATGGAAAGGAACATCGATCACTCAGATTCGTCATGTGAGGATATAGACGAAGATGAATATATGTCAGCCTGCCAATGCTGGAACCCACAATCATAGAAATGCGACTAAGTAAATGACTAGAAAGCGATAATACACGGGAAGAAGAAAAGGGAAAAAATACTAAGGAGTCCGCGATGGAATTTTAGATCAAAATTTTTTTGAGTGCAAGATGTATATCACGGAACAAGAATCAACAGAGTTTGAAAGCGCCAAACCGGAAACTGCGGGCATAAAATTGGCTAAGTATGAAAAGGAACAACGGTTGGTCGGATTCGTCATGTGAGGATATAGATGGAGATCAAGATATGTCAACACGCCAATGCTGGAACTCATGATCATAGAAAGGAGACTAATACACGGGAAGAATACAAGGGAAAAATGGCTAAGTATCTCAAAGAAGAACACCTATTGTTCGCTTATTAATGCAAATCCTTTCGAACCCCTAGTGAGTTCTCACCAGTAAAGGCATAAATTGCAGACCACAAAATTTATTTGGGTATAAGATGTATATGACGGAACAGGGGACATAGGTGTTGGATATTGCAAACCTGGGACCTGATGATCAAATAATTGGCTAAGTATTGAAAGGGACCGCGGTCGGTCGGGCTCATGGTGTGAATATATAGATAAAGAGTTTCCAATTTTCAAATCCATGAGGCCGTGATCATATAGTTGTGACTAAATATAAAACCAAAAAGGGATAATAGAGGGGGGGGGGGGGTGACTAAGTATAGAGCCAAAAAGGGATAATAGAGGGGGGAGAGAGAGGATAATTAAGAGTTTTTATACATTCCTGCGGACAAATTGTATATTGCGGAACTTCGGGCGCTGTTTGTAGCTTGCGGAAGATTCAAAACACAATTTTGAGGCTGTCAATCCAGGAACCCACAATCGAAAAAGAGTGCACGTATGGAACACGAAAATTCTAGCTAGGACTTGCTTTCGCTAATATATTGAAATTTTGAATAGCTTTGCCATTACCTGGCAAGATCTTCTTTGCATGTTTCTGGACAAGTTCTGTAGGGATGGTTGGTTGTTGAGACTTTTGCTTATTAATGACGATTTTAAGGTTTGTTGCATGATGTCATTTTAGTATTAAACATTTGGTGTTTCATATCTGGAAAGAAGTACGAGGATGGAAACAATAGGAAACAATGACTAGGAGTTGGAGTTTTCATGAACCCACCAACGCGAGGATCCAAAATAGGGTGACAAGGTTTCCCCAGAAGACGCAAGGCCCTGACGGCCAAATTGTATAGCTCAAAACACTTGAATGCATAATGTGTAACACGAAAGAGGGGACAATGTCATAGTCTGGTAGTCAATTTGTATATGGCGGAGGAGTGGGTGCCAATTCTTTCATACCACTGTGTTTAGTTGTCACTAGTAAGAGCATAGTTAATGTATATTAGGAAGGACATGAAGTTGGTGGGGATGGAAGAAAACGACATACTTTGAGTGAAGTTAATATATACGAGGAACCCGTGGTGGAATTGTAGATCAATGATGTTTTGAGTGCAATATGTATATCACAGAACAATAAACAGTCGAGTTCATAAGCGCCAACCCGACAATCGCGACCATAAAATTGGCTAAGTATGGAAATGAACAATGATCGGTCGGATTCGTCATGTGAAGATATATATGGAGACGAGGACATGTCATCCCGCCAAACCTGGAACCAAATATCATAGAAAGACGACTAAGTATATATCCAGAAAGTGATAATGGACGGGAAGAAGAAAAGGTGAGTTCGCATGCGCCAACCCAGCAATCGTGGCCATAAAATTGACCAAGTATGAAAAGGAACAACGGTCGGTCGGATTCGTCATGTGAGGATATAGATGGATATGAAGATATGTCAGCCCACCAACCCTGCAACCCGCGATCATATAAAGATGACTAAGTATATAACCAGAAAGCGATAATGGATGGGAAAATGAAAAGGGGAAAAGGAATAAGTATCTGACAATAGAAAATCCATTTTTTCCATTTATTAATGCCAATGTTTTCGAACCTCTGCTGGGTTCTCACTAGTAAAAGCATAAACTGTAGATCATAGAATTTCTTTGGCTGCAAGATGTATATGATGGAACATGGGACATAGGTGTTGGATACCGCGAACTCGGGGCCTAGTGGCCAGATAATTGGCTAAGTATTGGCCAGGAGAAAGTTTTGATATTTATTTCAATAGTATTCATACTAATATATATTAATGGATTATTTTTGTTTCAAATGCAAATCATCTCCCAATTTGCAGGATGCTCTTTGGTTTGCAAATTTCGTTGAAACCATGGTAGTTTTGACTGCAAGATGTATATAACGCAACAAGAAGCAGCAAAGTTCGAAAGCGCCAACTCGATAACCGCAGTCATAAAATTAGGTAAGTATGGAAAGGAACAACGGTCGGTCGGATTCATCATGTGAGGATATAGATGGAGATGAAGATATGTCAGTTGACCAACCCTAGAACCCAATATCATAGAAAGGTGACTAATTATATAACCAGAAAGTGATAATAGACGGGAAGAAGAAAAGGGGAAAAGGTCTAAGTATCTTAGAGAAGAAAATCTACTGGAAAACACTATAAAAAAAAACGAAAATATTCTATATTCAAATAAGATGGGTTACAAAATACAGCTGAGATTATTTTCCACAATGATTGTGATTTGGCCTGGCGGCGACCAATAAAAATTATGTACAATGATGAAGCTTGTTGACAGTCTTCTTGACGATCAAATCCTTCATTCGTAAAAAACGAGTTGAATATCAATTTTGGGTCTTGGACTTAATTGGTGCTACCAACTAGATCTATCCCAATTTTTTGAATAGCTTGTCTCTTCTAGATATGGCTTGCTTGCATTGGTTGGTTATTCAACATTCCATTCTTTGTTAAGTATTAATTTCCCTCTGCGGTCGAAAACTTGGGGTTTAAGGTTCTTTCCTTGTAATGTTCCTGACCATTGACATCCAAGACAACTTAGAAATGCGATTCAGGCCCAATTCAAAGTCGAGGGAGTCGTTTTATGTGACATCAACTGTGGGATAGAATTTTTTTTCAAGTATGTTGTGACTTCTATTCTCCCTGTATTCGATCATCTGTTTGGTTGAAAAGCCTGCCTGAAGATTTGCATGTTGAACTTATTTGTTTTATTACAGTAAATTGGAAGGAACTTCCAAGCCAGTTGAAAAATGTTCTTTTGTTGAAGTACATGTCTTCTTCTAGCAACACATGTATGGAAAGTGTATCAAATGCTGCAAATCGCATCAACATAGGTCTGGCAAGTGTATCAAATGTTGTAGATCACATCAGAATATATCTTTCGTCATAGTGGTGGAAGACATTACGACCCACAAAAAGGTCCGGAATGTTCGGAGGTGATGCCAAATATGCAAAGTCTATAACTACATCCATAGGAAAGTGAACAAACTTTGACAAATAACATGCCTTTCTGTCAATTCTGTTACCACACCCAAAAGTAGCTCAACAAAATTTGAAATAGAAACTTTTGTAGTTATAATAAGTCATTTTATCCACCCATACAGTTTTTGTTACCCGCCTGTGGGTACATACACGAATGGAGTAATATTTCGCGTCATTTACGAACATCACATACCATTTTGCAAGCGACGGTAAGTGCGACGCCCCTGATGAAGAAAAATTCTTATGTGCTCTGTTGAATTCGATACACTTGCCAAATCTGTGTTGTTGGAAGAAACTATATACTTCAATGAATAAGTATTTTGCACGTGACCTGAAAATCCATTACAACTCCCAACAAGAAAACAAAGAATATCAACAAACAAATCTCCAGGCATGATTTTCAACCAACCAAAGCATCGAATACAGGGAGAACACCAACCAGAAGATACTTGTTCTTTTTTCCCTCCCTGTCTGAGTTTCTGTTGGATAACAGAGTTTTTTTTTGGCCCAAAGCTCACGTCACATAAAACCAGTCTCTCTTTTTTGATTTGGGCCTCAATCGCATCTCTAAGTTGTCTTACATGTCCATGACTAGGAACATTATAACAAAGGCACCCTAAATCCCAACTCTTTGATGATAGCTAGAAATGGCAATAAGTATTTAAAAGCAACGTTGGAGGATGACAATATGATATTCCATAGATTTTGAGTTAATTCGTTTTAATGACAGATGTTCTCGATATTTTTTCCTATTAATGCCAATCTTTTCGAATATGTACGTTGAATAGTGACTAATAGCACGTATTAACATTCCCATATCCGAGTAGATTCTCAAATCTGACATCTAACATATGCATAATATTAAAGAGGGACATGACGTCAAGGCCTTTGTGGGTGACACATTTGTGGATGACAGAGAGGTAGTACAGTATTGCACTGTTACTATGATGAAGCCTTTAAAAAACTAAAAGAGCCAATATTATTTTTATTTTTTTTGCAAATTCAAAATGCAGGCAAAAGAAATTACCAGATCCCATAATATTCGCATGTCTATTCATTTTAATGGGAGATGTACTCGATCTTTCGCTTATTAAAGCCAATACTTTCGAACCTATCTAGTCGGTTGTGACTTTTGAAAGCATAATTAATGTCTATTGGGAAGGGCGGAAGGTAGCGGGGATGGAAGGGAGCGAAAAATGCTGTTAAACGTTTCTGAACCCAGAAAGGCGTCAACCTGCCAAACTTTGAAAACTCGACTAAGTATGGAAAGGTAGGTCAGATAGACAAACTCATCACAGGCAGAGGCATGGTTGCGAGTTTGAGGAGTGTGTGGTCGAATTGTAGAGAACGAATGTTCTGGGTTTAATATGTATACATCGAAAACGAGCTACCATAGTTCGATAACACCTATCCGCGAAGCCGCATTCATAAAATTGGCTAACTATGCAACCAAACGACAGTCGATCGGAATCGTGATGTGAAGATATAGATGGAGGTAACGATTTGTTAGTTCGCCACACCGGGAACCCGCGAGCACAAAATCGTGAGAAAGTATAGAACCAGAAACACAGTTTACAAGAGGAAAAGAAAAGGGAGAGAACAACTATATCGCTCACACAACAAAACTTACTCTCATAACTATGAAACCATAGTAAGACATAAACCATGGAAAAAACATCGCCAACTATGAAGTATAGTTTGAGGCCGACAAACTCTAGTTGAAGGTGTGAGAGATGCAATTTACATCGACTCTAAAATTTTGTATGTTATTTTATCTTAATAGTATTTTATGGGGAGTCAACTAAAAAACAATGTAATAACAGATCCAACTGCGGATGGAACACCCCAACATTGCAAACCTTAGGCAAACAAGAGCAAGCAACAAATAACAACCCAGTTAAGAAGCACCAAAAGGCCCAACTACAGCCGCAGGACCCAAACCCTGCAAAGTTGAATCAAACAACAATAAAAAACATCCAGCGAACAAAGAAGAAAGCAACAACCAATCCACCAGGAATGACACAATTCCAAATGCAGTTGCAGAACCCCAAACGTGAAAACTGCAACAAGACGAACAGGCAAACAAGAACAACAACAACATGCAAATAAGAAATCAGTGGAGATGCAAGAAGCAAGCATGAACCATTGAACCAACAATTCTGCTGAAGCAAGCAACAAATAACAACAAATAACAAGCAACTAGCATGAGCAAGCAACAAATAAAAACCCAACTAAGAAGCACCAAAAGGCCCAACTGCAGTCATAGGACCCGAACCCTGCAAAGTCTAATCAAACAACAATAAACAACATCCAGCGAACAAAGAAGCAAGCAACAACCAGTCCACCAGGAATGACGCAGTTCCAATCGTGGTTGCAGAACCCCAAATGTGCAAACCACAACAAGATGAATAGGCAAACAAGAACAACAACAACAGGAAAATAAGAAATCAGTGGAGATGCAAGAAGCAAGCATGAACCAGTGAAACAACAATGCCGCTGAAGCACAATATTTCCCAAATTGATTGTAGAGAACATTGCATATAAAATAAAAAAAACAGAAGAAAATGTATTGTAACAAGCCTGTTAAGTAAACATTCAACACTGCAAAGCTTGTTAGGTAAACACCTAAGTTTGTCAGAAATGCTTTATAAACATTTAAGAAAAAATGCAATGTGGCAGGTCTCTGACGTACCAATTTTTTTATTATTATAATTTATGTAACAATAGTTCGAATAGTAGAGAATGTATTCGAAGGACAAACTTTGGATATGCTATCATATCAAACATTGGCATAAATTTAGCTAGTAGAAAATGCTAAGACAAACATTCGAACTAATGCTAGCATTAATCCACCTTCAAACAATACATAGGAAAAATATATGATTCAAAAAGACTGTACATGATAAAAAAGTTTGGATATGTTAACATATAAAACATTAGGAATAGCGAGGTTGGAAATAAGACCCGCAATCTGTTATCCAATCAGATCACTAGATATATGGTACTTTTTAGTATATAAAAATCAAAGTTTTTAGTTCCCTAGCTCCAACAATATAGATTATGCAAATATTTGTGGTGAAAGGACAAACTAATATAAAGTCAATGAATTATCGATCGCTATAGTCCCTCTAAATAGACTGACAAGGTCTCTCCAGAAGACATGAGGCCCCGACGTTCAAATTGTATCGCTCAGAACATTTGAATGCATAATTTGTAACACAAAAGAGCGGACGATGTCGAAATGTGGTAGTCAATTTGTATATTGCGGAGGGTCTGATGCCAATTGTTTCATACCAGTGTGTCCAATTGTCACTAGTAAGAGAATAACTAATTTATATCAGGAAGGAGAGGAAGTTAGTGGGGATGGAAGGCAACAACAGATACTTTGAAACATTTGTGAGACGTGGTAGAGTGAAGCTTGAGAGTTCAAGGAGTCCACGGTTGAATTGTAGCTCACGAAAGTTTTGAGTGCACAATGTATATCATGGAACAAGAAGCAACAAAGTTCGAAAGCGCCAATCCGGCAACCACGACCATAAAATTGGCTAAGTATGGAAAGGAAAAATAGTGGGTAGGATTCGTCATGTGAGGATATAGATGGAGATGGAGATATGTCAGCCCGCCAACGCTGGAAGACTTGATCATAGAAAGGCCACTAAGTAAATAACCAGAAAGAGATAATACACGGGAAGAAGAAAAGGGAAAAAGGATTAAGGAGTCCACGGTGGAGTTGTAGATCACAGAAATTTTGAGTGCAATATGTATATCACAAAACAAGAAGCAACAGAGTTCGAAAGCGCCAATCCGACAACTGCGGGCATAAAATTGGATAACTATGGAAAGGAATGGTGGTTGGTTGGATTCATCATGTGAGGATATAGATGGAGATGAAGATATGTTAGCCCGCCAACACTGGAACCCGAGATTATAGAAAGGCGACTAAGTATATAACTAGAAAGCAGTAATACATGAGAAGAAGATAAGGGAAAAAGGGCTAAGTATCTCATAGAAGAACATCTATTGTTCGTTTATTAATGCAAATCCTTTCGAACCCTTGTTGAGTTCTCACTAGTAAAGGCATAAATTGCATATCACAGAATTTATTTGGGTGCAAGATGTATATGCCGGAACATGGGACATAAGTGTTGGATACCACGAACAGGGAACATAAGTGATGGATACCGCAAATCACATAACAAGAAGCAGTAGAGTTCGAAGGTGCCAACCCGACAACCACGACCATAAAATTGGCTAAGTATGGAAAGGAACATCGGTCGGTCGGATTCGTCATGTGAGGATATAGACGAAGATGAAGATATGTCAGCTCGCCAACGTTGGAACCCACAATCATAAAAGGAGACTAAGTAAATGACTAGAAAGAGATAATACACGGGAAGAAGAAAAGGGAAAAAAGACTAAGGAGTCCGCAATGGAATTGTCGATCAAATAAATTTTGAGTGCAATATGTATATCACGAAACAAGAAGCAACAGAGTTCGAAAGCGCCAACCCAACAACTGCGGGCATAAAATTGATTAAGTATGAAAAGGAACAATGGTCGGTCAGATTCGTCATGTGAGGATATAGATGGAGATCAAAATATGTCAACACCCCAACCCTGGAACCTGCAATCATAGAAAGGTGACTAATACACGGGAAGAAGACAAGGGAAAAATGGCTAAGTATCTCACAGAAGAACATCTACTGTTCGCTTATTAATGCAAATCGTTTCGAACCCCTGGTGAGTTCTCACGAGTAAAGGCATAAATTGCAGATCATGGAAGTTCTTTGGGTGCAAGATGTATATGACAGAACATGGAACATAGGTGTTGGATACCGCAAACCCAGGACCTGGTGATCAAATAATTGGCTAAGTATTGAAAGGGACCATGGTTGGTCGGGCTCATGGTGTGAATATATAGATAAAGAGTTGCCAATTTGTGAATCCATGAGACCGTAATCATTAAAAGAGGAAAATTAAGAGTTTTTATACATTCCTGCGGATAAATTGTATATTGCGGAACTCCGGGTGTTGTTTGCAGCTCGTGGAAGATTCAAAACATAATTTTGAGGCCGTTAATCCGGGAACCCACAATCGAAAAAGTGTGCAAATGGAACACGAAAACACTAGTCGGGACTTGCTTTCGTTATTATATTGAAATTTTGAATAGCTTTGCCATTACCTGGCAAGATCTTCTTTTCATGTTTCTAGACAAGTTCTATAGGGATGGCTGGTTGTCGAGACTTTTGCTTATTAATGATGATTTTTAGGGTTGTTGCATGATGTTGTTTTAGTATTAAAACTTTAGTGTTGCATATCTGGAAAGAAGTACGAGGATGGGCAGAACATGAAACAATGACTAGGAGTTGGATTTTTTGTGAACCCGCCAACGCGAGGTTCCAAAATAGGTTGACAAGGTTTCCCTAGGAGATGCAAGCCCCTGACGAACAAATTGTATAGATTGGAACATTTGAATGCATAATGTGTAACATGGAAGAGGGGACGATGTCAGAGTCTGGTAGTCAATTTGTATATGGCGGAGGAGCGGGTGCCAATTATTTCATACCAGTGTGTCCAGTTGTCACTAGTAAGAGCATAGTTAATGTATATTAGGAAGGACACGAAGTTGGCGGGGATGGAAGGCAATGATAGATACTTTGAGTGAAGTTAATGTATACAAGGAACCCATGGTGGAATTGTAGATCACAGATGTTTTGAGTACAAGATGTATATCACAGAACAATAAACAACCAAGTTCGTAAGCGCCAACCTGACAACCACGACCATAAAATTGGCCAAGTATGGAAAGGAACAACAGTCCGTCGGATTCGTCATGTGAGGATATAGATGGAGATGAAGACATGTCAGCCCGCCAACCCTGGAACCAGATATCATAGAAAGACGACTAAGTATATATCCAGAAAGCGATAATGGACGGGAAGAAGAAAAGGCGAGTTCGTATGCGACAACCCAGCAACTGCCGCCATGAAATTGACTAAGTATGGAAAGGAACAATGGTCGGTCAGATTCATCATGTGAGGATATAGATGGAGATGAATATATGTCAGCCCGCCAACCCTGCAAGCCGCGATAATATAAAGATGACTAAGTATATAACCAGAAAGCGATAATGGATAGGAAAAAGAAAAGGGGAAAATGGCTAAGTATCTGACAGTAGAAAATCCATTTTTTCCGTTTATTAATGCCAATGTTTTCGAACCCCTGCTAGGTTCTCACTAGTAAAAGAATAAATTGCAGATCAGATAAGTTCTTTGGCTGCAAGATGTATATGACAGAACATGGGACATAGGTGTTGGATACTGCGAAATTGGGGCCTGGTGGCCAGATAATTGGCTAAGTATTGGTCAAGAGAAAGTTTTGATATTTATTTCAATAGTATTCATATTAATATATATTAATGGATTATTTTTGTTTCAAATGCAAATCATCTCCCAATTTGCGGGATGCTCTTCAATTCACAAATTTTGTTGAAACCACGGAAGTTTTGACTGCAATATGTATATAATGCAACAATAAGCAAAAGATTTTGAAAGCGCCAACCTAAAAACCGCGGTCATAAAATTGGCCAAGTATGGAAAGGAACAACGGTCGATCAGATTCATCATGTGAGGATATAGATGGAGATGAAGATATGTCAGTCGACTAACCCTAGAACCCACGATCATAGAAAGGTGATTAACTATATAACCAGAAAGAGATAATAGATGGGAAGAAGAAAATGGGAAAAGGGCTAAGTATCTCAGAGAAGAAAATCTACTGGAAAACACTATAAAAAAAAACCGCAAATACTCTATATTCAAATAAGGTGGGTTAAAAAATACAGCTGAGATTATTTTCCACAATGATTGCGATTTGCCCTGCCGACGACCAATAAAAAATATGTACAATGATCAAGATTGTTGAAAGTCTTCTTGAGGATAAAATCCTTCATTCGTACAAAATGAGTTGAATATCAATTTCGGGACTTAATTGGTGCTGCCAACTAGATCTATCCCATTTTTTTGAATATCTTGTCTCTTCTAGATATGGTCTACTTGCATTGGCTGGTTATTCAACATTCCATTCTTTGTTAAGTATTAATTTCCCTTTGTAGTCAAAAACTTGGGGTTTAAGGTGCTTTCCTTATAATGTTCCTAACCATTGACATCCGAGACAACATAGAAATGTGATTCAGGCCCAATTCAAAGTTGAGGGAGTCGTTTTATGTGACATCAGCTATGGGATAGAAAAAAATTTCAAGTATGTTGTGACTGCTATTCTCCCTATATTCGATCATCTGTTTGGTTGAAAAGCCTGCCTGAAGATTTGTATGTTGAACTTCTTTGTTTTATTACAATAAATTGGAAGGAACATCCAAGCCAGCTGCAAAATGTTCTTTTGTTGAAGTACATGACTTCTTCTGGTAGCATAGGTCTAGCAAGTGTATCAAATGATGCAGATTGCATTAGCACAGGTTTGACAAGTGTATCAAATGTTTCATATCGCATCGGAATATATCTTTCGTCATAGAGGTGGAAAACATGGCGGCCCACAGAAAGGTCTGGAATTTTCGGAGGTGAGGCCAAATATGTGGAGTATGTAACTACATCCAGAGGAAAGCGAACAAACTTTGACAAAGAACATGCCGTTCTGTCAATTTTGTTTCCACACCCAGAAGTAGCTCAACAAACTTTGAAATAGAAACTTCTGTAGTTATAATATGTCGTTTTATCCACCCATACAGTTTTTGTTACCCGCCTCTAGGTACATTCGCGAATGGAGTAATATTTCACATCATATACGAACATCATAGACCATTTTTCAAGCCACGGTAAGTGTGATGCCCCTAACGAAGACAAATTCTTGTGTGCTCTGCAGAATTCGATACACTTGCCAAATCTGTGTTGTTGGAAGAAACTATATACTTCAACGAAGAATTATTTTGCACTTGACCTGAAAATCCATTACAACTCCCAACAAGAAAACAAATAAGATCAACAAACAAATCTCTAGACAGGCTTTTCAACCAATTAAAGCATCGAATACAGGGAGAACACCAACTAGAAGATACTTGTTCTTTTTTCCCCCCTGTCTAAGTTTCGGTTGGATAACAGAGTTTTTTTTTGGCTCAAATCTCAAGTCACACAAAAATAGTCTCTATTCTTTCATTTGGGCCTCAATCGCATCTCTAAGTTGTCTTAGATGTCCATGACCAGGAACATTAGAATGAAGGCACCCTAAATCCCAACTCTTTGATGATAGAGAGAAATGGCAATAAGTATTTAAAAGCAATGCTAGAGGATGACAATATGATCTTTCGTAGATTTTGGGTTGATTTGTTTTAATGACAGATGTTCTCGATATTTTTTCCTATTAATGCCAATCTTTTCGAATATGTACTCTGAATAGTGACTAATAGCATGTATTAACATTCCCATATCTGAGCAGATTCTCAAACCTGACATCTAACATATGCACAATATTAAAGAGGGACATGACGTCAAGGCCTCTGTGGGTGACACGTTCGTGGATGATAGCGAGGTAGTATAGTATTGCACTATTACTATGATGAAGCCTTTAAAAAACTAAAAGAGACAATATATATATATATTTTGGAAATTCAAAATGCATGCAAAAGAAATTACCAGATCCCATAATATTCGCCTGTCTATCATTTTAATGGGAGATGTCCTCGAGCTTTCCTCTTATTAAAGCCAATCTTTTCGAACACGTCTGGTCAGTTGTGACTTTTGAAAGCATAATTAATGTCTACTGGGAAGGGCAGAAGGTAGCGGGGATGGAAGGGAGCGACAAATGCTTTTAAACTTTTATGAACCCGGAAAGGCGTCAACCCACCAAACTTTGAAAACTCGACTAAGTATGGAAAGTTAGGTCGGATAGACAAAATCATTGCAGGCAAAGGCACGATTGCGAGTTTGAGGAGTGCGGGGTCAAATTGTAGAGAATGGAAGTTCTGGGTACAATATGTATACACCGAACACGAGCTACCATAGTTCAATAACACCTATCCGCGAAGCCTGTTATTGGATAATTCAGTGAATGTGGACATAAACTAATATCCCTAGATCCACCTGGATCTAGAACAAAATAGGACGGAACATGACTCTTTCCCTAGGTTACAATCGTTGAATTTACTACCAAAGAAGGAATGAATGACATACCTTTCGATATCACTTCCTTATATCTTTGTTGTCCCTACTTCACTATGACGCTCTTGTGAAATCAGATCTGCAATGACACAAACCAACCAAAGTGAAAGCAACAATAGTAGATTCAATGAAAACCTAAACATGTGATCAAGGAGTCATGTAATAAAATGCTAATGATTTTATGGGAAATAAAAATGTCACCGTATTATATTAAATGAAAGTAGAAGATACAATCAAACTACCTTGATGTCGCAAGTTCCCTTTTAGTGGTCCCTTGTTCCAACACACATATACACTTGCTACGAATTTTTATGAAGATGATCCACAAAATATTGAGGGACAAATGGAGACCTCAAGCATCACCTGAAATAGTATTCCTCACACAGTCTTCAGACTATTCCTTAAAAAATTCTTTGCTCAATCTTGCTTAACCCTTTCCATGAGAAACCCATAATTATATAGGAGAAGGTGAAGTGGTTAAAGGGATGAGGATGATCCCACCAAATCAGAGAAGCCAGTATGATCACAACCATACATATGCCACCTCACATTCTAGAAGATTCTCCTTCTAGAAACTTTGTGAGCTTCTTCCTTCTTTTATCTTTCAAACGTCGCCACACCCTGCCTATATAGCAGCCCGCGGAAACCCCGTGGTCCAGGCATAGAGCAGCTTACGAAAATCAGGGATTTTCGCACTGTGTATTACTCCTAGCCTGCAGACTCCTTCTAAAAAATAGTCTTGTAGAGGAAGAAATCAATTATTTTCCTCATACAAAAGATCCTGTTGAGAGCCTGAACACATGATTGTAGAGTTGTCATTAGGGTGACCAAAATGATGTGTAACAGAGAGCCCCCCAAAGTATGAAGTTAGAATAGAGTGATAGCTGAAATACTTTGTTGAGTGTGTGTAGGGAACAAGGAACATGTCGGTCGGAAACCTAACAACAAACAAGGAAATACAGTACAATAATATATCAGAATAAATCGGTGAATGTAGACATAAACTAATCTCCCTAGATCCACTTGGATCTAGAACAAAACAGGACAGAACATGACACTTTCCCTAGGTTACAATCGTTGAATTTACTACCAAAGAAGGAATGAATAACATACCTTTAGATATCGCTTCCTTATATCTTTGTTGTCCCTGCTTCGCTCCGGCGCTCTTGTGAAATCATATCTGCAATGACACAAACCGAACAAAGTGAAAGCAACAATAGTAGATTCAGTGAAAACCTAAACATGTGATCAAGGAGTCATGTAATAAAATGCTAATGATTTTATGGGAAAGAAACATGTCACCGTATTATATTAAATGAAAGTAGAAGATATAACCAAATTTCCTTGATGTCGCAAGTTCCCTTTCAGTGGTCCCTTTTTCCAACACACATATACACTTACTCCGGATTTGTATGAAGATGATCCAAAAAAACTTGATTGACAAATGGAGACCTCAAGCATCACTTGAAAAAGGATTCCTCACACAGTCTTCAACCTATTCCTTCAACAATTCTTTGCTCAATCTTTCTTAACCTTTTCCATGAGAAACCCATCATTATATAGGAGAAGGTGAAGTGGTTAAAGGGATGAGGATGATCCCACCAAATCAGAGAAGCCAGTAGGATAACAACCATATGGACACCACCTCACATTATAGAATATTCTCCTTCTAGAAACTTCATGAGCTTCTTCCTTCTTTTAGCTTTCAAACGCCACCGCACCCTGCCTATATAGTAGTCTGCGGAAACCCTGCGGGCTAGGCATAGAGCATCCTGTGGAAATCATGGATTTCTGCACTGTGTATTACTCCTAGCCTATAAACTCCTTCTAAAAAGAAGTCTTGTAGAGGAAGAAATCAATTTTTTCCTCATGCAAAATATCATGTTGAGATCCTGAACACATGCTTGTAGAGTTGTCATGAGGGTGACCAAAATAATGTGTAACAAAATTCCCCCCAAAGTATGAGGCTGGAACTTTTGACAACTGAAATACTTTTTAAAATGCATGTGTGTGTCGGGAACAAGGAATACACCAATCGAGAACCTGCAAACAATCAAGCATCTGCATAATATTATACCAATTCTGAGGTAGGCATTCCCATGCTTAGACTACAAATGATTTAAATCATGAATGTAAGTCATGGCCACCAATCATACACTGTGGATCCATGTCATCAAAATGCTACATAGCCACCATAAATACACTGTGGATCTATGCACTAGGAAACTCAAACTTAGACATAGCCACGAGACATACAAAGTGGATCTATGTGTCAATACAAATCATAATTACTCCATCGCAACCTAGACCAAGAATGGTGAGATCTAGGGTCTTCAATCCCATCGTCTGTAAGTATGAATCAAGCCATGCGATTACAGGTGCTGAAGTCAAACATGGTTAGAAACCACTTGATTACCGATCATTAATGAAAACCATTAACAAGTGTGAGGGAAATCACCATTGATGTCAATGACTCCCAAGGTACACTAGTATAATCCAACGGGTGAAAATTAATGAGCTAAAGTCGAAATCTCGGTGGAATATCCCAATCAGGGGTCAATAATAAAAACCCACTGTCAAAAGTGAAGAAACCTTCCATTGAGGCATGCGAGTTCCAAGGTACTAATTAGTTTCTAAGTCTAATTCTTGGATAATGAGTTGAAGTCGACAGGAAAAGACTTGTCACAGGAGGGCCTTAATGTATCCCACATCAATGACATGAAATGGGTAACAAGATTTGATGTAGATTAGAGTAACAAGTGATTTAGAACTGATTTAGGGATGGCCAATGCAATAGAAGGCTTAAGGACTGCATAAATGGTTGACGCAATAGAAGGCTTCCCAGGTTGAACTTCTCTTTGAACATATTGACGACATGACAACTGTCTTGGAAACACTGAATCAACAATAGGGATCACAAACCAATTTGTAATCTTATAAAGGAGTATGATCAAGAGACAAGCAAATTTTCCAACCTAGACACAAAGTGAGTGAAATGGTGTCATGTTCAAAAGCGAATCTTCCATAGAATACAGGTTTAGATACATTTCTTTCCAATTTTTCCCCCACCGTTTCTGGCAAGTACCTCTTTATTTTTACGCAAGATTGAGGAGGATAACATATGCTTGTAAATGCATGAAACCGTGGATGCGTTAGGGTTCGTGGAAGATCGCCTAGGGTACGCATTTGCAGCCAGCGTCGGCCATGGCTGCCCCTGGGGGTGGGGATTCGACCCCTCCCCCCCCGATTTTAGACTCGGTCGCGTTCAGGAAGCTGGTCGCCAATGGAGGTAAGAGAAAACTCTTTGTTCCAGTTCCAAATTCATAAAAAAGCTAGATGAAATCCCAGAAATCGCCCTGCTAGAGACGCAATCGGTCAAGATAGCCCTAGCTCTCTCCGAGAGAGGGCTGGTAGGACAGTTTATGGGTCTCTGGCCCTCAACAAAAACCACCGACGCTTGGGTCCAAAGGAACTGGAAGCCCCTTCTTAAGCAAGGAGTTACCTGCTACCCTTTGAGCAACGACTTTTTTCTCTTCGAGTTTATAAACAAGGAAGACAAGGACCTAATTTTCAGAAATGGACCATACTTTATGGGAACCCAGGGGTTGTATCTGAACCGCTGGACCCCAGAATTCGATCCCACGGCGGAACTGCCAAAGGAGGTACCTGTTTGGGTTAGGATCCCCAACTTGCCGGTTCACTGCTGGAACTATGAAGCTCTGCAAAAGACAGGGAATGGAATAGGGAAATTCATTGATAAGGCAAACAATAAGTCCATCTATAACTGTGCTAGGATATGTGTTGAAGTGGATCTTGAGGCAGGGCTCCCGGAGGTGGTGAAGCTGATGGTGGGCAACTGGTCTCACTACCAGAAACTCGATTATGAACACCTGCCCTTCAAGTGCAGAACTTGTCAAGAGCACGGACATTTCCATAGAAACTACCCAAAGAACCACATCCCAGAAAAGGAAGATGTGGAGGCATGGAAAAAGGTCAAGAAAAGCAAACTAGTACCTAAATCCAAAGACCCAAGGTCAGAGCAGGCGAGCCAAACTTCTTCTTCAAAACCAATCCCTAGGAAGGAACCTCTGAAAGAAGGTGTTGAAAAACCAAAGGAAACCGTGAAAGAGCCCTTCGTTATAGTCTCTCAGTCCCCACCAGCTAAAGAAAATCTGACCACGGTCAACGAAACCCCTCCAGCAGATGAACCCATGAAGTCGGACGAGGAGCACATCCCATTCGGATCCGAAACGGGTGCAGACACAGATGAGGGGGCCATGGAAACCATCAGTCCAGTTGGAACCCCGGAGAAGGCCCCTAGAGGAAGGAAACCAGAAAGGAAAAAAAGGGAGGAGAAATCATACAGGGACGTAACTGCAGGAGTTCAACATACCATCCTGGATATGATAGAAACAAGATCCTCAAAAAAAGGTAAGGCTTCGAAAGGAGCCACCCCCCCCTCCGGCTCCTAATGTTTTTTCGTCTCCTGGAACTGTAGAGGGTTGGGAAGTAAACTAAAAGAAGAAGCTGTCAAAGATGTAGTCAGAATGACTTCCCCGGATGTACTGCTGATCCAGGAGACGAAGATGGCGGAGCTTGAGACCATCCGGGCTAGCAAAAATTTCTGGAAAAAAGGAGCAGGTAGAGCTGTAAGTGCCAGGGGAGCTTCAGGAGGTCTAGCCACCTTATGGAACTCCTCAACGCTAGACCTGATCGAAGAGCACAATACCATCCATTGGCTATTCACGAAGCTGCAGCACCGCGAGTCTGGACATCAGGTTAGCCTCTTTAATATTTATGCTCCGGTTCTTTTATTGGAAAAAAAATATTGTTGGGAATCCCTGAATAACTTCCTCTCTACTAATCATCATGAGAATCTTATTCTTGCCGGAGACCTGAATGTCACCCTAGCCCTCTCTGAAAAACAAGGAGGAACCCCTGTAAGAGATCCGGCCCGGGAGTGGGTTGAAGACATCTTGCTAGATTGGGATCTGGAGGATATCAAACCTAGTAAAGGAAAATTCACCTGGAACAACAAAAGAGAGGGACTGGGGCACATTGCATCCCGCTTAGACTGATTCCTGGTTCATTCCTCCTTTTTAACCCTCGGCCTGTTTGCCTCGTCTGAAATCCTGCAAGCTTACACCTCGGATCATAAGCCCATCTCCCTTTCCCTTACCCTTGGAGAAAATCTGGGCCCGATCCCCTTTCGCTTCTGCCCTCTATGGGTCACCTCAGAAGGCTTCCTCGAGCTGGTGTTGGAGTCCTGGAAGAAGAGTGTGTCGGGTTCACCGTCATTCATTTGGGAAGAGAAACTGAGAAGGCTCAAAGTGGATCTCAAAAACTGGGCAAAGAACCTGCATTCCCCCTTGCAGGAAAGAAAAAAAGCCCAAAGGTCCTTGGAGAATCATCAGCTTCATATGGAGTCTGACCCTATCACCCCAGCAAAGCTAAAGGACGAGGTGGAGCTGCAAAAGAAGCTTCACAAAGCCCTGAGAAAAGAGGAAGAGTACTGGCGAGTAAAGTCGAGAAGTCTCTGGCTTCAAGCAGGAGATAAAAATACTTCTTTCTTCCACAAGTAGGTAGAATCCCGAAAAAATCACAACTCAATCAGAGAGATCCAATTTAAGGGGAAAACCTTCAAAAAATATGAGGAGATCAAACTAGCAGCCCACTCCTTCTATAAAAATCTGTTTACTAAAGAGCTGGAGGCCCCTCCTAGACCGGATCTCTATCCTCTTATGGTGGTCCCCAAACTGTTAAATGAAGATGAAAACCGATGGTTGACAACCCCTATCACGATAGAGGAAATCAACAAAGCTATCCAAGCAATGAACCCAGATAAATCCCCCGGGCCTGATGGATTCACGACCAGATTCTATATAGCCTGCTGGGATATAATAATAAAAAGATCTAGTAAAAATGGTGAGGAAATCTCAGAACTGTAGCAAAATTGGAGGGAGCACCAACTCCTCCTTTCTAGCTTTAATCCCCAAAGAGAAAGGTGCCCAAATCTTTGCAAGATTCCGTCCTATTTCGCTTTGCAATACGGGGTACAAAAT
>SNQJ01S0055085.1:12580-34425 GCA_010110895.2 Picea sitchensis | reverse complement strand
AAGCGAACAGAGGAACCTCCCTGGGCAAGGGAGTCATCAACGTAAATGGAATAGAAAGTCATGAACCAATCCCTTAGAGTCCGGGGAGAAGATCTCATCAGGGGCTCTCCAGTCAGAAATTGTAGACCTTTGATAACTGCCAGGAAGGAATCCAAAGTGCAGGTGCGAAGGTCTGAGGAAGTTGAGAGAGGAAGTGCTGAAACAGTGCTGGATCATAGGATGAAACATCGCTGTATCAGATGCTGAAACACAGTATTGTTACAGTTACTGAAATACAGTGCTGTTACAGTTGCTGAAACACAGTGCTGTAACAGTGTTGTAACAGATTTTGAAACAGAGTGCTGAAACAGATGTTGAAACTCAGTGCTGTAACAGATGCTGAAACACAGTACTATTACTGTTGCTGAAACATAGTGCTGTAACAGTTGCTGAAACACAGGGTTGTAACAGTGGCTGAAACTCAGTGCTGGAACAGATGCTGAAACACGGTGCTGTTCAGATGCTGAAACATAGTGTTGCAACAGTGCTGTAACAGATGCTGAAACACAATGATGTAACAGTGATGTAACAGAGGTTGAAACACAGTACTGGATCTTTTGCTGAAATAGTGCTGGAACATTTGTTGAAACACTGATGGAACAAAAGCTGATTCAGAGCGGAGACTTTTGCTGAAACAGTGCTGAGGCATTTGCTGAAACAGTGACTGGAGTTTCGGCATTGAAAATTGACTGGAAATTCTAGATCTTTTAGAAGGCGTACAGAATCTAGTGCAGTTCACAAGCCTTTAGCTATAGAGGTAGAATGGTGTAGAAAGATAGGCCCGAAGAAACTTGAGGATAATTTGTAACCGATTCTGTGGCTAGTCCACCCTATTAATACAATCCATAACCGTTTTTGTAAAAAAAAACAAAAAAACATATGCTTGTAAATGTAAGCTCATCCTTCGGATGAGTCCCTTGGAGTATGTTTAAGGAACCCTAGGAAGGAGTGGTTTGGTCCCATATGGGCCTTTCAGAAAACTCATGGGTTTTTCATGTTTAGAGAGTCTAAAAAACACTTAAAAGAAACTCCAAAATGTCATTTTTCATAAAGTAGTCTGATGAGATCGAAAAAGAGATAATATACCGCTCAACAGACGTGCTTTTTAATACTTTAACGTGCGTGAAAAGAACAAGAATGCTCGACAATATTTTCATGTTTAGAGAGTCTGAAAAGAGATTAAAGGGAACTCCAGGGGGTTCCTTTTTCGTATTACCTTTACGAGTCTGAAAAAGTGATAAAAGTTTACTCGACAATCTTTTCATGTTTAGAGAGTCTGAAAAGAGATTAAAGGGAACTCCAGAGGGTTTCCTTTTTCGTATAACCTTTACGAGTCCGAAAAAGTGATAAAAGTATACTCGGCTACATTCTCACATATTTATGAGCACGAGAAAGAACAAAGACTAAGCTCAGTAACTTATTCTCATGTATTTACGAGCATGAGAAAGAACAAAGACTAAGCTCGGGATTGTTTTTATTTTTACACAAGCTTTAAAACAAAGCAAAATTATGCTTGGGATAGATTTTATTTTTACACAAGCTTAAAACTAGCCGAAACTATGCTTGGACCTAGTTTCATTTTTACACAAGCTCGAACCAGAGGAAACTATGCTTGAGGTAGGTGGTTTCATTTTTACACAAGCTTGAACCAAAGTAAAAACTATGCTTGCGACTTCCCAACGCATGGTTCACGAATTCGCATGGTTGGTACTTAGCCCCCAACTTAAGAAGCTAGCGGCTCAACTTCAGCATGAAGTCTAGAGGCTAGAAGCATTGCCCCCCAAGCTTCATTTCTTCCAACTGCAAAGGCGGATGAAATGAAGCTTCAAATACTAGACAAAGGACTTGACTCAAACAAAGAGGGGGAATTTGTTTCATTTTTTAACGAGCTTGACACAGGAGGAGAACTATGCTCGACAATTTAGGTTCAATCCCTAGACCTCTGTTTCATTTTTTAACGATCTTGACACAGAAACAGGAACCATGCTCATAAGCCATGTTTCATTTTTTAACGAGGTTGCCATAGAGACGCGAAAACTATCCTCACAATTGGTTTCATTTTTTAACGAGCTTGAAATAAAAAAACCATGCTCCAGCAGGTCTCTTCTTGATCATGGCTTCCAAGAGGACAGTGCTCTGGAAGGACACCATGTCAAGGGACAAAACTCGGTCATGGCCTTCAAGAGATCTTCACTTGACGGAAGAACAACACTTTGGAAGGACACCATGTTGAGGGTCGTGATAGGGGTAAGGAGATCAATCTCTACAGACCCCACCGAAGAGGTCACCATGTCAACTACTAGATTCAAGTCATTGTCATCAGCAGTGGAAGGCATGGGAGATAACGTCACATAATTGACCTGTGGTAGGGGCGATACCATCTGCATATAAGCACCGTAGGGAGGTCATTGAGGTCAAGTCAGGACGAAAAAATGAAAGTTGATCAATGGTCACAATTCTTCCATCGTGCGAGAAATATATCACACAAAAAGGAGTGGACATGATAGATTTCATGGCATAGACATAATCTCTACCAAGGAGTAAATAGAAATCCAAGGGGTCTTGTACTACCATAACATCAATAAAGACAGTTTTATCTCCCAAAGTTATGGGAAACTGAGGAAGGATCGCTAAAGGGTGACTGGTTCTTCTGTTAAAAGCTAACAGATTCTACGTAATTGGCACAAGCTAAGGGCAACCCAAAGCTTTCCAAGCAAGAGAGGACAAAATACTAATGGACGCACCTTCATCTATCAGCGTCTGTGGAACGTCCCGACCACAAACCTGTACTATAATCTGGAAAGGAATGTGAGAGGGAAGATGAGGTCCAGTTAGCACACCCCAATTAAAAAGGATGGTCTCATTACTTGGAGCGGGTTCCATGGGAGAAGGAGGAATTCCCCTCAGTAGGGTAGAGTCTGTATCAACGACAAAAACATGAGTAGTATTAGGTTTACTCTCGAGTAGGAGAGTAGGATTGACCGATGACGAGATCAAATCGACCACTTGGGTTGCATTCTCCAAGGAGAGAATGGGGCCGATGACTAGAAATAGATCAACCACTTGGGTTTCACTCTCAAACGGGAGAGTGGGATTGACCGAGGATGGGATTGGATCGACCATTTGGTCAACTAGTTCAACTAAGGATGTGACCATATTGACCACTTGATCAATTAGACTGATCGATGAAGGGGACATATTTATCGTTCCATCAACTACATGTGGGTCAAGAGTAAGCTTGTGATAAGCAACTGGAAATTGAGGCTGTGAAATAGTCACGTCTTCTAGTAATTTCGAGGCTTCTTCCATACAAGGGCAAAGGTGAGTTAGATGACTCCCTTTGCATAACATACATGAGAACTTAACTCTACTTTTATTTTTCCCAACTATATTGTGAATAGTTGACGGGAGGTAATCAACCAGAGGCCGATGACATGGGTTGGCGAGGGCATGTAGAACATGCTTCTATAAACTTGGATAGACCAGTGCAATCCTTAAGAATATGGATACCCTTACAAATCCTGCAAGGGTACTTGGGCTTACGGGTTTTTTGGGTGTTCTTGGCATCATCAACACTCCCAACACGATCAACAATAGATGGTTTCTTTCAACTACATGTGGGTCAAGAGTAAACTTGTGATAAGCAACTGGAAATTGAGGCTGTGAAATAGTCACGTCTTCCAGTAATTTTGAGGCTTCTTCCATACGAGGGAAAAGGTGAGTTAGATGACTCCCTTTGCATAACATACACGGGAACTTGATTCTACTTTTCTTTTTCCCAACTATATTGTGAATAGTTGACGGGAAGTAATCAACATGTTGTTTAGAGGCTGACGACATGGGTTGGCGAGGGCATGTATAAAATGCTTCTATAACCTTGGATAGACTAGGGAAATCCTTAAGAATATGGATACCCTTACAAATCCTGCAAGGGTACTTGGGCTTACGGGTTGTTTGGGTGTTCTTGGCATCATCAACACTCCCAACACGATCAACAGTAACTGGTTTCTTTCCAACACGTCCAATAGTGGTTGGAAGTTTGGACCCTTGCTTATTTTTCTTCTTCTTCTTCTTCCTTTTCTTCTTCTTCTTATCCACCGGGTTACTGGCTTCAGAGCTTTCACTTAGCGAAGAAGATGAAATAGAAGAAGACCTTGCAAGTGAAGAAGGTGAAGAATATATTAATGGTGAAGAAGGTGAAGGATCAAGATGAGGTTGATTCTCTTGGGGGAAAATGCCTACAAATGAATCACTAACTACATTCAGGATTACCTGAGTGGAAAACAACCATACCGGTAATCCAATTGTGAAACCTGGAAGGCTCAAAGTAGCGATGTGAGGAGGAACAATGTTTCTGTAAGAAGGAAAAAAAAAGGTTCCTCTGGAGTAGGGGTTTCTTCATTGGTCATTCTGAGAATCGATGCCATAAAAATAAAGATCCAACCTAGAGTCTGATAGGGAAAACAAACAGCACACACTAAAAATCTAGTAAGCAAGCAAGCAAACAAAAACTTCTCACAATGAGCACACTAGTTGGTGATGAAATCCAACGTCGCGAGAACAATGTGAGAAGGGGATGAGATAGAGTGGGTGGAAAAGTTATGCTGACGACCTACTTAACGGACTTACGCCTTGGTGCAAGCTCCCATAGATAATCGTGGGTATACCCTCCAAGGAGCCCAAGTAAGTTTGGCCAACGTCGATTCCAGGTACTGTGAAGACTTGCCCCTCCATAGTCACCTTGTTTAAAGACCCTAAAGATATAGGCCACTAATGTTACCAACTACAACAATAATTCCTGGGGAAACAATCGACAGTCTGATCCACATGCAAGGGTAGGGTATCTAGCCCGAAATCAAGTTGAAAGGATTCCACTCATCCTTGTGGCTATACCTTCAAGCGACCCCCATAATACACACAATATCTACACCAAGACCAACAAAGCAGGGTGAGTAACTTTGCCAGTCTCAATGCGACCTCAGGTTTGACCCTTGTGTGAGAAGGGCTTCCCAGGACAAAATGTAGCAAGTGGATTTCACCGCTCCCTAACACAAGATTCTATGTTCATTTGCAGCTTTGGAAAGTTATCTTTCACACCTATTCCAAAGCCCTACAACTAATCTAATGTAGGTTTGCTACTAGAAAATATAAAAAATGTCTAATCAATTTTTATAAGCGCTTTATTTTAAGGCTTTTGTTACTCAGGAGGAAGATGGCATGGACTAAATGATGTTTTGACCGACTCTAAACAATGGAAAGAAATGAGAATGCAAATATTTCACTTCGATGAAAGCTATATTATGAGAAGGAGAAAACGTTTATCATTCCCAGATGCACAATGTCCCAAAATTTTTAAACTCATCAATATCAAAATATTCAAGAAATGAGACAAAGAGACTGTACACCAATACACGATTCATGACCCCACTCGGCCACGAGGGGGAATTTTTTTCAGAATTCAAGACCAAAAAATGCCCAAAACCATGTAATTTTGCTACTTCAAATGCAAGGATGCCCCCAAACTAATGGAAAGCAAGAATTTTTTTTTTTTTTTTTCAAAGAGACACTAAAAGCAAGAGAGAGTTTCCTCAAAACAAAAGCAACCCAAACTAAGTTTCTCTTTTAACACGATTTATTCAGAAAAATAATTATTCTTTCACTAAACAATTCTAAAGAAAAACAATGCTTTGTAACAGAAAGACACTCAAAGGAAGAGATCAAATCTTTCAAAAACAAACAAAGAAAAGATGGCTAAAAGAAGCTCAAAGAATGTCAAGCAGACTGTAAACCATCAAATACATGCTCCAAAAGTTCATCCCAACTGATCAAAACAAAACTGGGCATCAAGAGATAACAAGACCCAATCCAAAAAAAATTACAGATGCCGCCGCAACCTAGCAGTAGGTTACAGTACGGAAATCAATAGTTTCTGCAGGCTAGAAATGGGAAGGGTGTGGAAATTACACACTGGTCTAAACAGGTAGGGTGTGGTGACCTAAGGTTTCTGCAGGCTGCATATGGGATACAGTGCAAAAATGCCTATAAACAAAGGAAAATTGGAAAAAAGGCAAAGAGTCTAAATGAACTTTCAGATCCAGAGAGTTTGGATGGATCCCCCATAGAGTCAGAGACCAGAACCCAAGCAATCAAAGAAATAAATCAAAGCAAACTAGGAAAACAATATGTTCCCCAGTGGAGTCGCTAATTTTTTTATTGGATAAATTGGTGAATGTGGACATAAACTAATCTCCCTAGATCCACCTAGATCTAGAACAAAACATGATGGAACATGACGCTTTCCCTAGGTTACAATCATTGAATTTACTACCAAAGAAGGAATGAATAACATACCTTTAGATATCGCTTCCTTATATCTTTGTTGTCCCTGCTTCGCTCCGATGCTCTTGTGAAATCAGATCTGCAATGACACAAACCAACCAAAGTGAAAGCAACAATAGTAGGTTCAGTGAAAACCTAAACATGCGATCAAGGAGTCATGTAATAAAATGCTAATGATTTTATGGGAAAGAAACATGTCACCGTATTATATTAAATGAAAGTAGAAGATACAACCAAACTACCTTGATGTCGCAAGTTCCCTTTCAATGGTCCCTTGTTCCAACACACATATACACTTGCTCCGAATTTGTATGAAGATGATCCAAAAAATCTTGATGGACAAATGGAGACCTCAAGCATCACTTGAAACATGATTCCTCACATAGTCTTCAACCTATTCCTTCAACAATTCTTTGCTCAATCTTTCTTAACCTTTTCCATGATAAACCCATCATTATATAGGAGAAGGTGAAGTGGTTAGAGGGATGAGGATGATCCCACAAAATTAGAGAAGCCAGTAGGATCACAACCATACAGATGCCACCTCACATTCTAGAAGATTCTCCTTCTAGAAACTTCATGAACTTCTTCCTTCTTTTAGCTTTCAAACACTACCGCACCCTGCGGAAACCCTGCGGGCCAGGCATAGAGCAGCCTGTAGAAATCATGGATTTCCGCACTGTGTATTACTCCTAGCCCACAGACTCCTTCTTAAAATAAGTCTTGTAGAGGAAGAAATCATTTATTTTCCTCATGCAAAAGTTCCTGTTGAGAGCCTGAACACATGCTTGTAGAGTTGTCATCAGGGTGACCAAAATAATGTGTAACAAACCCGCGTTCATAAAATTGGATAAGTATGCAACCAAACGAAGTTCGGTCGAAATCGTGATGTGAAGATATATATGGAGGTAACGATTTGTTAGTTCGCCACACCGGGAACCCACGAGAACAGAAACATGAGAAAGTATAGAACCATAAACACAGTTTACAAGAGGAAAGGAAAAGGGAGAGAACAACTATATCTCTCACACAAAAAAACTTACTCTCATAACTATGAAACCATAGTAAGACATAAACCATGGAAAAAACATCACCATATATGAAATATAGTTTGAGGTCAACAAACTCTGGTTGAAGGCGTAAGAGATGCAATTTACATCGACTGCAAAATTTTGTATGTTATGTTATCTTAATAGTATTTTATGAGGAGTCAACTGCAAAACAATGTAACAACAGATCCAACTACGGATAAAGCACCCCAACATTGCAAACCTTAGGCAAACAAGAGTAAGAAGCAAATAACAACCCAGTTAAGAAGCACAAAAGGCCCAACTGCAGCCGCAGGATCCGAACCCTGCAAAGTTGAATCAAACAACAATAAAAAACATCCACCGAACAAAGAAGCAAACAAAAACCATTCCACCAGGAATGCCACAGTTCCAATCGTAGTTGCAGAACCCCAAACATGAAAACTACAACAAGATGAACAAGAAAAAAAGAACAACAACAACAGACAAATACGAAATCAGTGGAGATGCAAGAAGAAATCATGAACCAGTGAACCAACAATGTCGCTGAAGCAAGCAACAAATAACAACAAATAACAAGCAAATAACAAGAGCAAGAAACAAATAAAAACCCAGCTAAGAAGCACCAAAAGGCCCAACTGCAGCCGCAGGACCCGAACCCTGCAAAGTCGAATCAAACAAAAATAAACAACATCCAACGAACAAAGAAGCAAGTAGAAACCAGTCCACCAGGAACGACGTAGTTCCAATCGTGGTTGCAGAACCCCAAATGTGAAAACTACAACAAGACGAATAGGCAAACAAGAACAACAACAACATGCAAATAAGAAATCAGTGGAGATGCAAGAAGCAAGCATGAACCAGTGAACCAACAATGCCTCTGAAGCACAATATTGCCCAAATTGAATGCAGAGAACATTGCATATAAAATAAAATAAAAACGGAAGAAAATGTATTGTAACAATCCTGCTAAGTAAACATTCAATGCTGCCAAGCCTGTTAGGTAAACATTTAAGTCTGTCAGAAATGCTTTGTAAACATTTAAGAAAAAATGCAATGTGGCAGGTCTCTAACGTACCAATTTTTTTTTATTATAATTTATGTAACAATAGTTCGAACAGTAGAGAATGTATTCGAAGGACAAACTTTGTATATGCTAGCATATCAAACATTGGCATTAATTTAGCTAGCATAAAATGCTAAGACAAACATTTGAACTAATGCTAGCATTAATCCACCTTCAAGCAATACATAGAAAAAATATACGATTCAAAAAGACTGTACACGATAAAAAAGTTTGGATATGTTAACATATAAAACATTGGGAATAGCGAGGCCGACAATAAGACTTTGAATTTGTTATCCAATCAGATCACTACATACATGGTACTTTTTAGTATATAAAAATCAAAGTTTTTAGTTCCCTAGCTCCAACAATAGAGATTATGCAAATATTTGTGGTCAAAGGAAAAAATAATATGAAGTCAACGAATTATCGATCTCTATAGTCCCTCTATGCCTACGACAGGGACTAATAAGATTGCTAGATTATTAGAAAAGTCATCATGGATGATTTTAATGGGTCTACTTTTAATGAGTCTTTCAAATTTAACAAGATAAATAGATAGAAATCCCTAATCATAAGGGAAAAAAAAGGTACTATATAAATAAAAAAACAAGAGAAGCTTTTGCAGCTATCTAAGCTAGATACAAAGAATTTTGGAGGTAATATTGACTTGTAAAACTAAAGAAAACAATATGATTCTCTTGAGTGACTGGAATTCCTACCTTAAAAATCTTTACAAATTGCCTAATGTCATGGACATTGTTCAAACCATTTCTACAAAGGAAGAAGCTATTAAAATAGATGATAGAGTTTGGGGTTAACCAACTCACAAAAGGGAAAACTAAGGACATCGAAGGATACTAAGCAAAAATCTAAAAAATTGAAGGGTCTATCATAATCCCTCACATCCACAAGATCTTCAATTTAACAGTCATGTAGGGATTCTTTAAAACCCTATACCCAAAGCCTCATTGTACCTATTTTTAAAAGTGGGGATAAAAACAATCCCTCAAACTATAGGACCATTATGATTAGCCCATTTGTATCAAAATTACATTGAATTATTTTAAGATCAACTTATGGCTAGAAAACCATAGAAAAATAGCTAAAGGCTAGGCCAAATTTAGTAGCCATCATTCAACAACGAACCACCTTGATATGCTTATGATCATTATAGAGCATTGTCACAATGATAAAACTAATATGATGTGCTGTTTCATTGAATTTATAAAAACTTTCGACATGGTGCCTAGTACTAACATTTGGAATATGTTAGAAGAGCTAAAAGTTCCTCTCGAGTTGAGAGATGTTGTGATAAGGTTGTACAAGAATTTTATTTCCAAGTTTAGGAACACTAAGGGTTGATTGGAAGAAAAAAATTGTAATATAGGAGTTCAACAAGGTTTTCCTCTATCCCCTTGGATGCGGGTGTCACTCCCATCCACTTGGTAGGCACCGTGACATCCCCCGACACATGAAACAATGACTTGGTGCGCTCCACCTCACCCTCCCCACATGAGAATTAAACTGCTTCTCCCCTCGAGGCGTCAAACCATTACTCCGCCATCTTCTCCCGCTTCTCACTTGCATGGCCTCAGTACAACGCCCCAGTCCGCGTGCATGCGGAGGATGAGAGCATTGAAGGCTTGTGATTTAACCCCCTCTCCTCATGGCCTTTGTCACTCTATCACCCTCGACCATCCCCAACATTCCTCCACTATTCTTCGCAAGTGGTGGCTCTCTATTCTCTGCAAGCGATGAATCTCTATTATTTGTAGGTAGTGGTGGCTCTGCAAGCTCAGACTCTCACTTATGCCTCCCCACAAGCATGCCACCCCCACCTTGGGGAAAAGTGGTCGTGGAGGGCATGCATCCACAACACCTCCCCCACCCATCATGGACAACCAGGATGGATACAACCACTCTATCCATAAATCTCTTTGACAACTGTTAGACGATTGGGAAGAGGATTTTTCACGCTCTCTCCTAGCCTCCCGATGCACCTACGGACACCGTCACAGTCAATGGGTGGTAAAAAACTTGCTTGCTCACACCCTCCTCAACCTCCCGAGTGTCTTTTTTCATATCCCTACTAGTTCTCCTCGCTCACCCAACTCCCTCACCGTGTGTCCTCCTCCTTAAGGTCCTCCCTCCCCTGGCACCCGTCCTCTTCCTTCTGCGGCCCACACCAACACTGCAGCTCCTCAGGAGAATTCCAACAAACAAACAACCAAGACTACACCAGGCAAGCAAGGTTCGTTGATGGATCCCTTTATCAAGAGTGCAATCCTCCCGATCAAGGAACCAAGATCAGACAACTCCAAATCCTCAAGTGACAATGACAACGACTTCAGTGGCTACCCCATTGTAGAAGAGATTCCTCTGGACGACCCTCCAACTGTGACTGGAAAGCATACATAATTCCCAAGCTTGTGTTCATTTTTCAGTTTTCTTAGTTATGATTAGGCTCTGGTTTTATGACAGAAACTATACAGACAAACTCTCTCACTATTTTTGTAAGCTTGGTTTCCCCCCAAAGGGCAAGCAAGATGATCATGTTTTTTTCCCAGCCTGGTTTCCCAATCAGGGTAGGCCTCAGTTTTTTCCATTCACTGGGATAAACACTGGTGATTTTATGCTTGTATCTTTACTGTATCTTTAATAGAATAGCTCCAAAATTCACACAAAAAATGGTTTTCCTCTGTCCCCCTATCCTTTTTGGCATATACATTGACAAGTTATAGGGTTGTTTGGAAGAAGAAGGTTTTGTTGGCCCTACTCTCACTGGTATAGTCATCATCCTTCTACTTTATGTTGATGATATTTTTCTTGTGGGGAGGATTCTATATGATCTCGATAAACAACTAAAAATCCTCAAGGATTTTTTTTCTAATATGGGTATGATTTTTAACACTAACAAAATGAAGGTTATGACAATTAAATCCAAAAAATATCACTTACATTAATTTTGTGTATGACAACAATATCTTCGAGGAAGTGACTTCATACAAATATCTCAAAATTGATCTTCATCACAAGCTTAACATGAACTATAGTATTGAGAAAATGATAAATGGAGGATGGAAATCTTATTATGAACTAGAAAATAGTTGTAAGTCAACAGAACTTTGGCTATGGGATAAAAAGAAAATCCTCTTTGAGACTCTTTTCACTCATGTTATCGTATATGGTTGTAAATTTTGGGGCTGCAACATCTCTAGAGAATCATGGAGAAAGATAGAGAAAATCCAAAAGTGATTTATAACTTATAAGATTATCAAAATTAAAGACAATACATCCTATTTTATCCTCCTCATAGAAGCAAGTCTTTCCTCCATTGATAGCACAACGATGACTAGGTCCCTAATGTATAAGAGCAAGATAAACAACATGTAAAACAAGAGGCTTCCTAAGATTGCTTCAAACTCCAGTCAAAATCATATGCGGCTCAAGTGGGGTCGCATAAAGATGCTAAGTCATTGGGGAATAAAGGAAGAGGTTACTCTAAAGAATAACGATAATATTAAAAATATTATTAGGTCTAAATTTAAGGAGAAATTGTGGTGCAATAGATACTTAGAGGATAAAAAAAATTAAGATACTATAAGAAGGTGATCAACCCTAATCTAGAAAATCAAAAGTCTCTCTATGTTTTGATTAGTGTAAAGAAGAAAATCAACATTTCTAAAGTAAGAATAGACTCTCACGAGCTCCATAGTGAAACAGGGTGTTCGACAATTCCTAAAACATTGTGGGTAAAAAGAATTTTTCATCTTTGTGACACTAAGAGTGTTGAAGATGAAAACCACTTTCTCTTAGAATGTCTTGTGTGCACCCACATTAAATCTCAATTTCAAAATATTCATTACAATACTGACCTTTTGTTGATCTTTTTTCTTATTAGGGGAAAATGACCAACATTGAGAGAAAATATCGTGGGGAGAAATAAAGACTCTGCTCATTTTTATAGAGGTGGTACTCCTCTTTCTTGATATATGGAGGATTATTCTTCTAGATTTAGATGCATGCAATTGAAAATCCCAACAAAACTTCCAATGAAACCCTTATGTACAGATGTACAAACTTGTATATATAGAAGTACAAATTCCTATATACATATGTACTTGTGAAGTGCATCATATTATTTAAGAAAAATAGATAATTATATATGGAGAGATTTGTATCCACATGGTTTTGAGTCTTCTTTCAACAAATAATCTATCTTCCCTTTAAAATAATGTGAAGTCGAAATCAGTTGTGACTTTGCAAGATGAAAGAAAATTAAAATGAACAGTTCATCAAAGAAATTTACATGATCACTTCATTACAACTCAAAAAATATTTTGATGGACAATACATTTGAAATCTCATGTTTTAGACTCAAAGTCTAAAAAATCACGAATGTAATGCCCCAAAATAGTTCTTTGTGAGAGACATTTTTAATAATATCCCAAATTTAATAAGATTAACAATGTATGGAACAAGAGGGATGAAACAACCTCAACAATATCTCAATGACAATTAGATAAACTGAATTAAATGCATTTGCCTTTTTACGGATTTTTCTCCTTTGGACTTGAAATATCATGAAAAAATGAATGGAAGAATATAGATAAAGATATGATCAAACTTAGATCTTCATGTTGCCAAACATACATGGAAAACTTGATGGAAATATCAAGAAGAAAGAAAGATGAGGAAGACAGTTAAGCAAGTTAATTCACAAAATCTTGGAAAGGAAAAACTTGCTTCTTGCAAACTCTCCANCGAAATCAGTTGTGACTTTGCAAGATGAAAGAAAATTAAAATGAACAGTTCATCAAAGAAATTTACATGATCACTTCATTACAACTCAAAAAATATTTTGATGGACAATACATTTGAAATCTCATGTTTTAGACTCAAAGTCTAAAAAATCACGAATGTAATGCCCCAAAATAGTTCTTTGTGAGAGACATTTTTAATAATATCCCAAATTTAATAAGATTAACAATGTATGGAACAAGAGGGATGAAACAACCTCAACAATATCTCAATGACAATTAGATAAACTGAATTAAATGCATTTGCCTTTTTACGGATTTTTCTCCTTTGGACTTGAAATATCATGAAAAAATGAATGGAAGAATATAGATAAAGATATGATCAAACTTAGATCTTCATGTTGCCAAACATACATGGAAAACTTGATGGAAATATCAAGAAGAAAGAAAGATGAGGAAGACAGTTAAGCAAGTTAATTCACAAAATCTTGGAAAGGAAAAACTTGCTTCTTGCAAACTCTCCATTGTTGCAAAAACTCCTGACTTCCAACTGTTTGAACATGCCTCTTTTCCTCTATTGTAATCTCTTCTTCATATTCTTGAAATTGATTTTCAGTTAGGGTTTATTTTCCCCTTTGTAAATGTAAAATTAGATATTCATGCCATCAATTGGGACCCATTTTAGAAGCTCAAGAATTTCTTTCAATAAACAATTCTCCAAAAATAGCTCGTCACTAAGCTAGAAAATAGTATCAATTGTAATTTAATTTTTAAGGCATGATAGTCATGATTTCAGCCATCGAAACCAATTCCAAAGTGTTCTTTTTGTCTCTATCTTTCCAAGGAACTATCATTTTCTCAATTTGGACATCAATATCAAAAGTTATGGCCCCGAGAAGATGAAGACTCAACAATCGTTGATCTATGAACATGAATTTTGAGCACTTGATTAAAAATCCACCCCATTTATCCCACATGTATTGGGGAATAGTTATCACACATGTTCATAAGAAAAATGCACCCCCATATTATTGTGTGTGAAATAGAAATAACTATGGATCCCTTCATAGCTTGTACACAGTGTAACTTTTGGTTACCACATCATCACCCAATCATCATGCCAAGTCACTTGCCTAGTCATGTGTGTGTCCAATAAATATCATCCAAGTGTCACCTGGGGGTAGGTTGACTTCACGGCCATGTGTCCCAATGTGATAGGTCCACTTCACTGCCACATGTCACCCAGGGATAGGTCCACCTCACTACCATGTGTCACCCAGGGATAGGTACACCTCACTGCCATGTGTGGTAGTATGGTAGGTTCACGTCACGACCATGTGTCACAATATTCCAAAGGAGGGGAAATGAATAAAACTTAGGAATATAATGAATAATTTCATGAAATAATAAAATCGTAAAATAGAGGTAGAGGCTCCCGCATCTGCATTCAAAAGTAAAAAATAAACTAAGTATAAGACTCAGTAAAAACTTAGTGTAAAAATAGTAAAATGACTAAGTCATGAGGGCACAATTTGGGTAATGTGAGAATGGGAAGTGCAAATTCAGTATTGTGGACTAAGCCATGAGGGTGCAATTTGGGTAATGCAAAAATGGGAAGTGAAAATTGAGTATTGTGGGATTGTGGGTTGCAAGACTAGGAGTGGAAGGTGGAAATGAATGTATGGGATCGCTCATCCGCATTCAAAAATAAAAAATAAACTAAGAATAAGACTTAATAAAGACTAAGTGTAAAACTCAGTAAAATGACTAAGTCATGAGGGTGAAATTTGGATAATGTGGAAATGGGAAGTGCACATTGAGTATTGTGAGATTGTGGGTTGTGGGACTAGGATTAGAAGGTGGAAATGAGGGAAGGACTCCTGCATCCACATTCATAAAAAATGACTAAGTATGGAGGATGGGTAGTAGTATAGAGTATGGGCAGTAGTAAAAATTGACTAAACTAAGTATAGAGAGTAGAGAGGAAGGAGAATAAGGGAAAACGAATAAGTATGGAGTAAGGAGAATGCGATTAAGTATGGAGCATGGAGATAGTAAGGAAAATGAGAAAAATGACTAAGTAAAGGAATGTTGAGAGTAAGGAAAATGACTAAGTATGGAGAGTAAAGGAAAATTGAGTGAAAAATGACTAAGTATGGGGAGTAGAGAGGAAGGAGAATAAGGGGAAATGACTAAGTATGGAGTAAGGAGAATGAGACTAAGTATGGAGCATGGAGAGAGTAAGGAAAATGACTAAGTAAAGGAATGTGGAGAGTATGGAAAATGTATAAGTATGGAGAGTAAGGGAAAAATGACCAAGTATGGAGCAATAGAATGTGGGAGAAAAATGACATATATCTGACATATGACCTCTATTTTAGATTCTATAAACTACTACACAAAGCTAAGACAAAGGGTTTTTTAGTGAGAATATGGATACAAACAATTTCCTTTTTCTTTTCTTCTTCTTTTTTAAAAAGAAAAACCATCCCTGTTGGCCTTGTATGAAGAAGAATTACAACACTGATTTTGAATTCTTAAAACTTGTTGGGTCTTCTTGATAAGTAGGTGAAGGGTATTTGACACTTTCCAAATTTGAAACAATTTCGGTCTCCATTTGAAAGAAATACAGGTTCATATATTTAACCCAATCAATTATTTGATGGGTGTCAGGAAAACACATCAACAACTTCCTAACCTTTTACCTCCTCAAAACTATGGTGATATAGGAACACTTCTCTTAAATCTGTTCAAGCACAAATAAAATTCTAAAACAAACCAAGTAATTCCTTGCCTTTCTTAAGGTTTGATAAACCAAATTTGGTATCAATGGACGTTATCATCAATAACATTTCTAATCATAGCATACATTTTCTTCACTACCACCCACACAAACCGAGTTTGACAAAGACCATTGGGCAACCACAAAGCCATACCAGCCAACCTCGTAAGTCTACCTTGTGTTTAAGCATTAATGCAAATTTCATTGCATTGAAGGTAACATCACTTATGGATTTGAAGTAATTTCATTCTTTATTGAGGATGCTTGGTTGGATTTGTTGTAGATGATTCACATACCCAAACTATTATTGAAGGTATTACTAGTGCTCTCCACTGTCATAGGTCTAGAGGAAAATCTTACTATGGGCATCTAATTATTATGATTCACTTTACACTGAATTTGATTTCATTGCACTGGGCATTTAATTATCAGCCTTTGTGGATGGCCCAAAATTGATTTGATTTTATCCATTACTGATTATTAACATTTTGGCGACAGAGCACTTTAACCTTCTAAGAAGCCTTCTTATTAATGGAATTCGATGATGCGGGAGTTTACATCGATTCAAAATCTTGATAATTTTTAATAATATGAAATCATTTAAAATTTAGCAAAATATGAATTCATTAAGAGAAATGTTCTTTGATCATTTCTTCCTTTGTCGTTCAAATGAGTTAGCGAGACCTGCGAACTTCCTGAGAGCTCATGGGGGGCGAATCTTCCATATATGTGTCTACCCAAAGGGTATTATTGCACCCCGACTCACCCTCAGGGAAACGATGTAGTCTTTAGGAGGGTTGCAAGAAAAAAATTCTAGAGCTGCCCCATATTTTTCCACTGTGATTTTAGTGAGTAGAAATTATAACCCGTTTTTACCCATCATGTATTTTAACAAATTTTTTGTTTGCTCGAAAGCCAAAAAAATTTAAAAATCTACCTTACAGAAGATAGACCAATAAACCAAAGGGACTCTTTTGGCGAATTCCACCCAGATATTCCCTAATAGAAGAAATAAATTTGCTAGGTCTCTAAATGATTTAGTTGCAGATCCCTGCATTACAGTGGAGGGAGCGATTGGCCACTCTGGCTGTTTTTTTCTTTACCATTGGATTGGTAAATTTCTAAAGCAATAATCTTCATGAGGTTTAGTTTCTATCACATTTGATTAGATTTTTTTTGGAAATTAGTTAAAAAAAGGGGTTTTCTATTGTGAATTTGTCAGAAATTTCTAGGAGAGGGGGTTAACCCATGTCGTGAAACTCGCAGGAAGCGCTGAACCCAATGTCCAACAATATATGCCCAAGTGCATGTTGGGAAAGTTTCAAACTCGAGACCTATCGCTCTGATATCATTTGTTGGACTATGATTTTCGTTAGACCAAAACCCAAGGGCGTTAGTCTCCACCACAATCGTCGGAGTTAGGATCCACAAGAGTGTGTTAACCCATGTCATGAAACTCGTGGGAAGCACTGAAACCAATGTACAACAAAAAATACCACCATGTACATGTTCAAGAGAGGCGTCCTAAGGTGGTTGAGTATAGGTGATAGAGGTTGTGATGATAATCTAGAGAGGAGGAGAAGGAAGGAGCTCGACATGCTGGTTTTTTTCTGTGGGAATGAGAGTTCTTTTATTGTGTGACATGCTCTCAACTCTAGTATACCTAAGTTTGCAAGAGAAAAATGGGAGGAATAAGGGAAGTGATGAGATCTCAATAGCTCCAGGGAGCATCACCTTTCTAACCCCAAGTAACCTTGTCTTTTCTTCTTGGTGTTTAGGCTTTCTTTTTTGGTTCATGTGCCTAGGTTGGTGCAGTGGGGGATACCTATTGTTGGTTATGAGGAATATAGATGAACTGTCTATTTTCTCTGAGGGGAAGATAAGGTGCTTCTCTAGAATTTTCATTCGACTCCTTCTCCTTTGGTTTATCCTAGTCTCGGTAGCGGTGCTATTACATTGGGTCTCCAATCTCTACCTAGATTTTTTTTCCTCTAATAGAATGACTTGTAGTGTAGGCAGGGTTGTGAGTGGATAGAAAAGAAAACTCATGTCTGATTCTTGTTGGGCCTCAAGCTCAGGGAACCCAAATCATATATCCAAAGCTAAAAGAGAAGCTTAGGAGGCATAGAGATGTTATAACGAGAAATTCTTAGCAATGACTAAACAAGAAATTGACGAGATGGAGAATGTTGTTCGGGAAAAAAGAGAACCTCATAAATATAGGTCATGGAGGAAATCAAGGGGTAGGTGAAAGGTTCAATCTTTTCCTGTAGCTGGAAAACCAAATGTTTCAAAATGGCTAAGATCTACTAGGTTGTCAAAACCTTAATCGCCCAATCTCTAGAAAATAAAAAGGATGAACAACAAGACATCCTTCATACAATCAAGATTTTTGAGGGAAACTTTGAGGCCGTGTGCAAAGATATATTTGGGATTGGTATATCAGTCTCACATGCCATAGAGGAAGATGAAAAGTTGAATTAGGATGAGGGTTATTTTGTCTCAGAGGGAACTCAAAATAATCCTATATTTCTAGATTAAGACTGAAAACCATTAGGATTTGCACATGATGAAGAAAGGGAGAACAATGTGTCTGTGGATGTGCTTGTAGAGGATAATGCTCAACCTTCGATTGATTGAAGTCTAGTTTGTTTTATTTTATTTTGTCTGATAGCATGAACAACTATAGCCAACTAGCTCTGTTAATGATTTCTTTCAGTAAATTAGTATATAGAACATCCGATGTAAATATAAAGGACAAGCCTGATGATGATCACTTAATGGGGGTTTTGGTTTCCCTTGAAGTAGCCCCCCACCAAACACTGTTGTAACTTCTATTTTGTATATAATGTGAATATATAAATGTGTTTTTTTATTTATTTTTTAAATGTAAATCCATACACTTTCAAATATTTTCTTTTGCTTCGTATTCTAACAATGTACTTTGCACTATCCAATGCAATTGCTAAAAACTAGCATACCCTTGAAGTCACAAAAGGGAACGTTGAACAAAATGCATAGTGTCTATGTTGCAAACAATTTTTTATTTATTTTTAACTATAGTGGGTTGAAATGTCATTACTCACCTTCATTATGTGCCCTTTAAAGTCGATATATTCCATGGACATAGTCTTCCCTTTATAGTTACTTAACTCCTCTTAAGCTTAAAAAAAATAAAAATCAAACCATAGTATAGGTGGTGAAAAGAGGTGAAAGGGTTTTTCCCAAAAAACAAAATTGGTTGACATGGTTCAATGATGAAGCCCTATAGTCTCTTGTGATTAAGCATCCAAGGAAGCCCTAATTCAACATGCCTACACAATGTGAAAAAATGATCCATCTATTTGGCTAATTAAAGGTTAGGTACTGAAAGCATGTCAACAATGAAGAAGTTTACATCCATTTGTATGACAAGGTAGTGTCAATGATGAAGAATATTACATCCATTTGTATGACAAGGTAGCATAATTAAAGACGGCGACACACAACCATGTTTCAAGCATGATTGGTCACAATTGTAAGTAGTTAGCGCATATGTGTGAAAGCTAGGTGGAAAACATGGTTGCTAGAAAAACATAATTAACTAAAAAAAAACAATGAAATGAATAAATTTTGAGTCTAGCACAAACTTTGCTTGTCTCAAAATGATGGTGTGTTGTGATTATATAAAAACAACTTCATTCATATAATAGTCAATATTTCACTTAGGAAACCAAATCATACATAGTTCCAATGTCAATGAAGTTTAATGATGACGAGAACCACTTGAATGTGCAGAGTTTTAATTAATTAATCTTAATCCATTGGAAAAAAAAATACTTCATATTGTATAGACCTTGGCTACTTTTTGATGCATTTTTTTTTTGTCTTTTCTAGAGTTCATATAAAAGAAGTAGAGAATATGTCTTCGAAATTACTACTCTTTGACTTCCTTCATCTTGAGAGGGTGTTTAGGGTATGGAAGAAGTAGATAAGATTTGAGATCATATGTGGATGCAAAGGAATTGTATAATTTGAATATATTCTTTATATAAAAAATTCTCCATTGTTTACAAATGGATGTGCATGTATTATAAAGGTGAGAAGCACCCAAGCTATCCGAGACTCAATGGTTTTGATTTGATCTAGACAAGCTTAGGCTCAGAGCTCAATTATAACTCCATGCTTATTAGACACCCATGTTCTCATTGTGCCTTTGGAGATATGCCCGGGTGGCTTACGTAATTTCACTCATAAGCCAAGTTACTCTATAAATTTCAATTCAAAATCATTGCACGTTTGGTACTATAGAAAAATGTGATTATGTCATTGTATCTAAAATGACTCCCTTTCTTATTTTTACAAAATTAATAAAAAATACAACTAAATTAGAATATAAACCCATTTGAAACACTTAGTTTTCTAATACTAAATAGTAAGCTCCACATGTCAGTGGACAATCCTTGAACTCTTTGAAATAAGTTAAAGGATAGATATTTCATGCACCTCCATGTCATTAAACTTGATATAAAATCATGACTTGTCCATTGATAGTTTAGAGTCCAAAATATCTGCAATTGTTGCACTCAACTTCCCATTCACACTTGGCCCGAGCCCCCCAATGGACACCAACTCTCCATATGTTGTTGGATCTTCACTGCCTTGAAATAACATGGAGACTCCCCCTTTTAGTAAAACCATCACATACTACAACAACAAACATAAATGACACAGAGGCTCCCCCTTTTAGTAAATCCACAAACACACATTTATGACTCATAATCCTCATCATGATCTAGATTCATTCATGTGACTTACCTCTCTATAGTCCCTATCACGATAAACTTAATGCAACGATAACATACATGTCACATGCAACAATTCCCATTAATAATGGTAGACATGTCACAAGCAACAATTCCCACTAATCATTGCAAACATGTCACATGCAATGATGCTCACTAATCATTGCATTGTTGGGTGCATTCAACTACTTTACATGGATGAAATACAAGGCAAGAGGGGGATTAGTGATTAAGTATTGCTACACTATCCACTAGGACATTCATACTAAAATTGAGTGTAGGCATTGTCAATTCAAACCAATTTAGGATTACGAGGAATGACTAACCCTATGTTGTTTATAATGCCTCTTGTTTGTTTCGATTTTCGTCTCTTTTATGAAGTCTCTCTGTGTTCCCATGGAGGGAGAGTGGGCAATGATGGATGAGTGATATGATAGAGTATTGCAATTCTCTTCCCATGTGGACACACTGCCATCTCGTTTGTCGGAAATAACCAATTAGCGAAAATTCCACGTGGACATTACAGAATGACCAGGGGCTAAGATGCCATGTGATAAAATGCTACATTTTGGAGGAAATCCATGACTGACAAAGAAGAGCAGAGGGAATGTGTAAGATGATGAAGGGTGTTTGGAAATATTAACCGTAGGTTTGAAATCAAGGGCTCCAACTTCCTTTTTTTTTCACAATGACGTGGATAAGGCCACTGGCATCCCATTTATAAATTGGAAAATAATGAGAATTAGCTTATGGGGAAGGTTTAATGGATTAATTATCATATAAAAAATTTAAGGTTTGGATGGAAAACAATGAATGAGAGTTGTAGTCAAGCCCGACCATAAGCCATTAAATTCATTTCCCCATCGTTGAAACCCTATGAATGTTCAATCTTGCAGAAAAATGAAATGAAATTATGTGGTTATAGATGGAGAGAGGGAAGGGAAATTGTTGTCACTCTTTCTCTCTCTTGCTATACCCTTGTGACTATGGGATAGACATATGCCCTTCCATATAGACACACTATCATGGTTATGGTAATGTGTG
>SNQJ01S0055084.1:18301-49639 GCA_010110895.2 Picea sitchensis | reverse complement strand
CGGTGACCAGGTTATTTGGATATGATTATGAGATTATTTACAAGAAGGGAAAGGAAAATGTAGTTTTTGATTCTCTTTCCAAGAAGTATGAAGAAGAGTGGTCCCTTTTCTCCCTCTCTTTCATTGTACCATATTGGCTCCAAGCTGTTCATTGGGAATGGTTGCAAGACCCCAAAATTTCTAGCATGATCCACCAATGGCAAAACAATTCTCCAGCTTCTCCAGGGTACTCTTGGAATAATGAAGATATTCACTACAAATGTCGTTTGTATTTAAGAAAAAAGTCGCAACTTAAATCCATTGTGATTTCTGAGCTTCCTACTTCACCCAAAACTAGGCATTCTGGGTTTACCAAAACCTATGAATGTGTCAAACAATATTTTTTCTAGGATGGTATGAAACGGAAAATTTTCATCTTTGTAGATAAATTTGAGGTATATACCAACGCAACAAGGGAGAAAAATTCAAATCTCTCATCACACTTCAACCGCTTCCAATTTCCCTTGCCATTTACAGAGATATTTATATCGATTTCATTATTGGTTTACCTAAATCGGGAAGTAAGTCAATCATCATGGTGGTCATCAATCATTCTTCCAAATATGATCATTTATTTTTTATTCAACACCCATTCACCGCATCCACAGTGGCTCAAATATTCATGGATAATATATTCAAGCTTCATGGCATGCCTCATTCTATTGTCTCTAACAGAGATCCCACTTTCACCTAGATAAACTAATCTATAGAGAAGAGGGAGAAGATGTACCTTTTTACGATGTTTGTCCTCACCCAATTCCGAGTTGAGATTTGATCCACAAGCTCTTCAACAGGCCCCCCAATCCAATCAAAGACAACAAATGATTCCTATTCTACTACGATTAGTTTGAAACTAGATATATCCATTAAGGACAAGTTCATGTAGGCATACACAATCTTGAAGGAAACAAGCCAAGAACATGTATTAATGAGAAATCAATAGAGATACTTACAGACCTTTGATGCAGATGCAACAAACTCACCAAGCTCTCATTGTCCAACCCCTTCCTCAAATGATCCAAAAACAAAATGACTATGCTTCACTAATTATCTCCCTTATGAGATCATAATTTTGATGCCTTCAATGTCCCCTTTCTTATGAGATCATAAGTTTGGTATCTCTAAACTTATCCATGCTCTTTAACCATGAGGAGGACTTCTTATATAGGATTTGAGAGGCCCACCCACCTTAGATATTTTTGGGATAGGTTGAGGATATTTCTCCATCAGTTGTGGATCCTCCCTAAGATCCATCCTTGACTTTAGATTCGAATCCAACTAATTTCAGAGATAAGGGGGATCTTCCCCTGATTTTCTCAATAGCATAACACTCCCCCAGAATGGTGCATGGAGTGATACAATGCTCCCCCAAAGGAGTTCAAGGATCATTAGTGCTCCCTGATAGTGGGTAGGGGAGTGCTGCCCAATATTTCCTCAAACATCCCAGTGCTCCCCCGGAATGGGGCACAGAGCACTATAATTATCCCCCAATAGAGGGAAGGGAGCATTAGAACTCCTTGATAGTGGATAGGGGATCGATGACCTTCAAAATTCATTTTTAAGTGGTGTTTCTCAAGAAAAAGGCTTTGTACTCTTTGTCAAATGATTTATCCTTCTTTAACCAGTCTCTAAGGGTGTCTTCAAGTATTCCTTGTGATGTCGTTTGAGACACGACATAGGAAAGAATGAAAGTATGATGTTTGTGACACTTGTGACACTTGCGGACAAAATGCGACACTTGTAATGACGACAATAGGTCATCATTGAAGTGAGTAATTTTGATGTGTAACAGATTGCCCCCCAAAGTGAGAAGTTAGAAGATAGAAACTGATGACTGGAGTAGTTTGTAGACTTTTTCAAGCAAGGGTATGGACTCAAAGAACTTGGTAGAAGTTTCATACAACCATCAGACAAATGTTATGATATGTTTCAAACCCAAGGCAGGCATACCTATGCTTGAGTGATAAACATTTTTAAGGTATGGCCGCCATAAGATACACTGCGGATCCATAATTATATTAACAAAAAGTATAGCCACCAAAGATACAATGTGGATCTATACTTCCATGAAATGAACCGATCATAGCCATGAAAAATACATGGTGGATCTACGAGATGAAAAGACATAGCCACATACCAATACAAAGTGGATCTATGTGACAGTATATGTGTCAATATTCAAGAGAAACTCCGTCACAACCTGGGAAAAGTACATATCATAGTGATCACTTAACCCGGGGTCTTTTGACCGATCACGATGCAGTACGAGTCTAAACATGTGAATATATGTCCTGATGTCGAACATGGTAGAAACTGCTTGATTACCAGTCAATGAGGTAAACCGTTAACAAGCACGAGGGAAATCACCATTTATGTCAATGATTCCCAAGGTACCCTAGTACATTCCAACGAATGTGAATAAATGAGCTAAAGTTGAACATTCATGGAATCATATGATCAAAGGTCAATAATGTAAAGCTACTGTCAGAAGTGAGGAGGCCTTCCATTGAGGCATGCAGGTCCCAAGGTACTAACTAGTTTTTAATTCAAATTCTCGGATAATGTGCTGAAGTCGAAAGGAACAAACTCGTCGAAGGAGTGACTTGATGTATCCCCCATCAATGACACAAAATTGACACAGAGATGTAAATTGGTAGATCAAATGAACATCGACTGACACAGGTATTGAAATATAAAATTTGTGATGGTTGACTCTCGAGGCAGAAACTTCCCTTGAACACTGAGGCACAATAGCAAAAACATGACATGGACCAAAACATGAAGATACAATGGATACTATGACTTTCGTCGGGTGACCCAAAGGAGTAAAGAAACTCAGAGGATTGGCCCAGTGCATAGGTTCAGTGAATTAAAATGTATGCAAAGACAAAGTGCCATGTTCAAGGGTGATTGTAAGAGTGACTAGTGATGTTTTCAAAAAATGCTTGGCTTGATTCCTTCAATTTCCCCCCCATCCAGATAGATGAGTACCTCTTTTTATTTTTACGAGCTCGAGGAGGATAAGACATGATCGATATAACTCACCTTCGGTAAGTACCTCTTCCTTTTTTTAATGAACCAGAAGAAGTAAGGGCTTGGTCCCATATGGGCCCTTTACTGTGTAATTTTTAACGAGTCTAGAGAAGAAAAACTCGGTGGTTTTTCATATTTAGAGAGTCTGAAAATAACTCAAAGATAACTCCAAGGTTGTCCTTTTTCATAATCTTAGTCTTGTGAGGCCAAAAAAGAGATAAATTATCACTTGAAAGACGCCCTTTCAAACCTTTTAATGAGTGGGAAAGGAAGCAAGATCACTCTAAAATCTTTTCATGTTTAGAGAGTCTGAAAAGAGATTAAAGGAGACTCCAGGGGGTTCATTTTTCGTATAACCTTTACGAGTATGAAAAAGTGATAAAAGTATAATTAATTACATTCTCATGTATTTACGAGCACGAGAAAGAAAAAAGACTAAGATCGATATTGGTTTCATTTTTACATAAGCTTGAAACAAAATTAAACTATGCTTGTAAATTCCCAACGTAATTTCTAAAGGTTGGGATACCCATGGATGGTTGGTACTCTGCCCTTAGCTTGAAAAGATAGCAACTTAACTCCAAAATGATAATCAAAGGCTGGAGACATGCCCCCCCAAGCTTCAATTCATTCACTGACTTTGAGGTTGTCACCAATTTTTGTACTAGATGGAGAAAAAGGATAAGGGTGGATGAAATGAAGGTTCAAATGCGATACCTAATGAAAGACTCGACTTGACATCTATGAGATCTAGCTAAAGACTTGACTCAATGTCTACGAGATCTAATGAAAGAATCGACATGTTAGGAGAGGTGACTGTTTCATTTTTTAATGAGCTTGTCACATGAAAAGAACTATGCTCAAGGCTCCAGGTTCAGTCCCCAGATTTCTATTTCATTTTTTAACAAGCTTGCTAAAGAGAGGGAAAACTATGCTCAAGACCTCTGTTTCATTTTTTAATGATCTTGAAAAAGAGAAGAAAAAATATGCTCATGACTTCTTGATCATGGATTCCAAGAGGATAATTCTCTGGAAGGAATACATGTCAAGGGACAAACGTCAATCATGGCTTCCAAGAGATCTTCACTAGATGGAAGAAAAGCACTTTGGAAAGAATACACGTCGAAAACCTCGATAAGGGTAGGGATATATGGCTCTAATAGCCCTATCGAAGAGATCACCATGTCAACTATCATATATAAGTCATAAAAGGTTGAGCTTACAGTGAGAGGCTCATCTTCATCGGTAGCTGAAGGTATGGGAGATAATGCCACATAATTGACCTATGACGGGGGCGATACTGTTTACATATAAGAACCACTTAGGGATGTCATTGGGTTGGTAATCAAGTCAGGACCAATGCATGAAAGTTTATTAATAGTCACCATTCTTCCATCGCGAGGGAAATATATCAGACGAAAAAGAGTGTACAAAATAGCTTTCATGGCATAGACATAATCTCGCCCAAGGAGTAAATCAAAATACAAGGGGTCCTAGACTACCATAACATCAATAAATACCGTTTTCCCTCCCAAAGTTACAAAAAACAGAGGAAGGAATCCTAAAGGATGTCAGGTTCTTTTGTTAAAAGAGAATAGAGTCTGGGTAACTGGCATAAGCTGAGGATAACCCAAATATTTCCAAGCAATAGAGGACAAAATACTAATGGACAAACCTTCATCTATTAGTGCACGAGGAATGTCCTGACCACAAACCTGTACTGTAATATTGAAAGGAATCTGAGAGGGAAGATGAGGTCCAATTAGCACACCCCAATAAAAAAGTATGGCCTCATTACTTGGAGGGGGTTTCGTGGGAGAAGGAGGAATGCCCCCCAGCATGGTAGATTTTGTATCAATGAGAAAAACGTGGGCAAAATTAGGTTTACTCTCTAGTGGGAGAGTAGGATCGATTGATAACAACATCAAATCAACCACTTGGGTTTCATTCTCCAAGGGTAGAATGGGGTCGATAGGTGGAAATAGATCGACCGCTTGGGTTGCACTCTCTAATGGGAGAGAGAGATCGACCGAAGATGGGATAAGATCAACCACTTTGTCAACATGTTCAACTAAGGACGTGACCAGATTGACAACATGATCAACTGGACTGACCGATGATGGGACCGGAGCAACCACTTTGGCACTCATCAAAGGAGTGGGATTAACCACATTGGCACTTTTCAAATGAAGGGTGGGACTTACCAATGACGGGACTGGATCAATCACTTAGGTTTCAATTTTCAGATGAAAAGTGGGGTTGATCGATGATGGAGCTGGATGAACAATTTTGGTTAGTGTTTCAACCGAGGATGAAACTAGATTGACCACCTGATCAACTAGACTAATCAGGGACGAAACCAGATTGACCACTCCATAAACTAACGATGGGTTGAGGGAAATATTACGATAACCAATTAGAAGTTGAAGATTTTCCAAAAGAGAAGAAGCCTCTTCCATACGAGGACAAAGGTGAGAATAATGATCAACTTCGCATAACATACAAGGAAATTTGACAGTTGTCTTCTTATTACCAACCTTAATGTCACTAGTTGACGGGGCGTCACCAACATTTCTACCAAAGATTGATGATGAGGATGAACACATTTATAAGACCTTGGGAAGACCAGGGAAATCCCTCAGAAAGTGGTCACCCTTACAAAGATTGCAAGGGAATTTGGGTTTCAGATTCTTCATTTTAATCTTTTCGACCTCATCAACACTCACAGTATGATTAATAGTAGTTGGTTGCTTGGATCCAACATCTGATATGGTTGGAGGCTTGGTCCTTTTGGGGTTCTTCTTCTTCTTCTCTTTCCATTTTTTCTTCTCCCTATCAACCTGACTACTTTCTTTAGATATTTCACTAGGCGAAGAAGGAGAAAGGGAAGGGGACTTAATGGGTGAAGAAGGTGAAAATTCGACATAAGGTTGATGTGTGGGTGGTGTACTTACATCTTAATTATTAGGTGTAGTTGAAGCACTGGGAATATTTTAGATCACCGGAGTGAGGAACAACCAAACTGGTAATCCGATCGTGAGTCTCAGAAGACTCAGTATGGCAATGTACAGAGGACCAATGTTTCCAAAATAAGGAAAGGTGAAAGGTTCCCCAGGAAAAGGGATTCCTCCAATGGTACTCCCAGGGGTTGATTCCATTAACACTGACCCGACCTAAGTTGCACTAAGTAAAACAAACAACACATGCTATTGATCTGAGAAGAAAACAATAAAACAAACCTTCCCACAATGGAACCACTAGTTGGTGATGAAATCCAACATCGTGAGATCAATATAGGAAGGGGATGGGATAGAGCAGGTGGACTAGTTACATTGCTGACCTGGTTAACAAACTTATGCCTTGGTGCAAGCTTCTACATAGTAAACATGGATTTACCCTCCAAGGATCCCGAGTGAGTTTGACCAATATTATGGCTAATAAGGTCACCAACTCGTAGTCAGCCCCTGGGTGGGTACAGTCGACAGTCCAGTTTGAACATATGGGTAGGATAACAAGTCTGAAATCCTTCGAGAGAATTGAGGACAAGTGGACCGGTAGAACTCTAGAGGACCCTGAATAGATTCAGTGTTCATGAAGCACCGAGACCAAATGAAGACAATTGAACCTCAATAAGAAACCCCAATATACGATCTGACTACTACGAACAGTTAAACCATGAAGGGATAGTCTCCATAACTTTCCCAAACGTGACCTTGTGTGTAAACCCTGTGTGAGAGGGGGATCCTAGTAAGATTATACAAAAATTGGATTTCCTCTCCCTATCACAAGATGCTAAGTTTGTTTGACAGCTTTTGAAAGTTATCTTTTCAACCTATTCCAAAGTCCTACACCTTAAACTAATGTAGGTTTGCTAGCAGAAAATGTAAAAATGTCTGATAAATTTTAGTTTAGCGCTTGATTTTAAAGTTGTTTTTTACTCAAGAGGAAAATGGAGTCGACTAAATGATGTTTTGACTGACTCTAAACAATGCAAAGAAATGAGAATGAAAATATTTCACTTTAATGAAAGCTATATTACAAGAAGGAGAAAACTTTATCATTCCCAGATACATAATTTCCCAATTTTTTTATTAAAATCATCAATGTCAAGATCTTCAAGAAATGAGTTAAAGAGACTGTACACCAATACACCATTCTTAGCCCCTCGGCCATGAGGGGGAAACTTTTTGAGATTTTAAGACTAAAAAATGCCAAAAACCATGCAATTTCGCTACTTCAAATGAAAACTAGTTTCACTACCCAAAAACAAGAATGCATATATAGTCTTTGTTTGATTCTAATGTACAAAGAATGTAAATACAAATCCTTTTATTCTCTACTACTTTCAATCAGGAGAAAGAGTCCTATGCAGATGCAAAAGACATGAAGCAAAAAGGCTACAAACAAAGCATGCACTCAAGGCAGTGAGGTATGAAAGAAAACAAGTAGAAACATTTTATGAAAAGAACACAATCAATGAGTATACAAACAATCAATCATTCAAGGAACACACGAGAATGCAGAGAAGAATCCAAGAAAAGACAGGGAGAAAGAGAAGTCACTCAAAACTGTCCTGACAAAACAAGCAACTAAAAAAGGAAATTTCACATTTCTGAAAAAGGTTTCAAGCTCCAATAAATACAATAAGGGGTTATAAGCATAAAAAACCAATCCAAACAAATTCACAAACCAACCACAAACTCTGGGTAAAGATCTCTACAAAACAGGCTGCAAAAGACTGAGGAAAAGAAGGCAAAAACTCCCAAAAAAGAGACTAGCGCTCCATGTCTCAAGGGTACAGAGCGTTTCAAAGCTCCTTAAAAAACTGTAGGGGAGCAGTGGCCAAAGATAAGTTCTCTAGTATGGCCTAGGAGGGGGTGTTAGTCCTCCTAGAATCTTAGAAAAAGAGCCAAAAAGTGAAAAAAAACTCACCCAGAATGCATAAAAATGAGTGAAATTGCTAGTGAAGGTAGGAGAAGGCTAATGGATGATGAAAAAATAGTAAAAGTGATCTGAAATGTAGTAAAAGGGAAGGGGAAAACCAATTAAATACAAATAGGAGTCCCTCTCTAGTGGAGTCGCCAATTTATGTTACAGGAAAATCCCCCTGTGGATAGGTGGATTCCCTCTTGGATCCTAAATCTCTAAGATCAAGACAGAAAGGTGATAACTTTGGTCACTGACATCCCTTTAAAACTAGCTAAACTAATCTATAAAGAAGAGGAAGAAGATGTACCTTTTTATGATATTTTTCCTCACCTAGTTCCAAGTTGAGCTTTGATCCACAAGCTCTTCAATAGGTCCCACAATCCAATCAAAGACAAAGCATGCTTCCTATTCTACTACGATTAGTTTGAAACTAGATCTATCCATTAAACACAAGTTCATGTAGGCATACACAATATTGAAGCAAACAGGACAAGCACATGTATTAATGATAACTCAATAGAGATACTTACATACCTTTGATGCAGATGAAACAACCTCACCAAGATCTCCTTGTTCAACCCCTTGCTCAAATGATCCACAAACAAAATGACCATGCTTCACTGATTATCTCCTTTATGAGATCATAAGTTTGATGCCTTCAATGTCCCCTTCCTTATGAGATCATAAGTTTGGTATCTCCCCTAGAATGGTGCACAAAGCGCTACAATGCTCCCCCAAAGGAGGCCAAGGAGCACTAGCGCTCCCTGATAGTGGGTGGGGGAGCGCTACCCAATATTTCCTCAAAAACTCCCAGCACTCCCCCAGAATGGGGCACATAGTGCTATAACGCTCCCCTAAAGGAGGAAAGGGAGCGCTAGCACTCCCTGATAGTGGGTATGGGATCACTTCCCTTCAAAATTCATTTTTAAGTGGTCTTTCTCAAGGCGAAGGCTTTGTACTCTTTGTCAAATGATTTATCCTTCTTTAACTAGTCTCTGAGGGTTTCTTCAAGTGTTCCTTATGATGTCGTTTGAGACACAATATAGGAAAAATGATAGTATGATGTTTACGACACTTTCGACACTTGTGGCCAAAATGTGACACTTGTAATGATGACAATAGGTCATCATTGAAGTGAGTAATTTTGATGTGTAATAGTTAGTACAGTGGAAAGATACAACTCCAGAAGACACCACCTAGGCGTCAGCCACCATTCTACAACAATTTCCTTATCTCAAGCCTTAAGGACAAGTCTGTTCTTCAAGGGGGAGGGAATGTTAGGGACATAACCTCCTCAACCCCTCATGTAGTTAGAATAATATATTTTCCATGTAACAAAGGGTGATATTAATAAGGCATAGTAAAAATGAAGAATAAGTCAAATGTAAGAAGACCTAATAGAAGCTTTCACTTCTAGAAGGATCTTCCTCTAGATTGTTCTTTTGGGTAGATAGATTTAGTATAAATAGGATTATAGGGTATGATAAGTTTAGTCTCGAGAAATATTTTAATAAATCTCTACTCTGCTGGAGGTTTCCCCCTTGAAGAGGAAAGTGAAAATTGTTTCCTATCAACAAAGGTATTATTATGGTGTTGTGGATCCATCTATTTTGTTGTTCCGTTGTTATTCTATGCAATATTTATATTTTTATGTTGTTGTTCCATTGTTATTCACTACGATATTTTTTCTTATGATATTATAATAGATTTGGTACCTAACAGATAGGTCGTGGGTGTGTGGGTGTGTGTGGGTGGGTGTGTGTGTGTGTGTGAGAGAGAGAGAGATTGTGATACAAATGAAGTATAAATTACTCACAATCAATATTATATGAGAAAATGTGTAAGAGTGTGAGAGTGAGGGACTAGATAAAGATAGAGAAGGGGAGTAGAGAGAGAGGAAGACATAGAGGGGGGGTAGACAAATAAGAAGACAAAGAAGGGGGTATAGAGAGAGTGTGTTAAAAGTGTGAGAGGTCAAGAGTGACATGGATAGAGAGAGAATAATAAGATCAAAATTCATGAGTGATATGGAGAGAGAGAGAGAGGGATGGAAGTGGTATATAGAGAGGGAGGTATATATATAGGTGCTTGAAATGGAAGACCGAGGTAGGTCCTAATAGTGTCTTTGAAAATGAAAAATATGGCTCAACATTTGGCTCTCTCCCTTCCTTATATGTGTCTCTCCCTCTCCCTACCTCCATTCATAAGAATAACTACCTCTAGTTCAAACCTAGTAGACCCACATATCCCTATTCCCCCACCTATACCTAACCCAATTTAACCCCAACCCCTCACACCCGATCCCAACTAAGCTCCCTATGGTGGTACCTCTTCCTAGGGTCCCAGACATAACCCCTACACCTTCAAACTAGTTCTCTAACCTTTTTTTGTATGCCTTAAATCACTTTCAATTCTAATACCACATATCCCAATTGTTCACCATGGGGCCTACATAATCTTAATTTGGATAAATCTTGAGAGACTATCCATGAACACAACCTCAATCATGGTTGTAGTTAGATGTGTTAGATGAATAAGATGAAGAAATCCCTACAAATATTTTGTACCTAACTTATCCCCCTTATCCCCCTAACTTATTAGAAAATTCATGAATGGAATGAATCTCTTATACAAATTTCAAGTGGCAGGGAAAAATGAGGAACGTGCTAAGAATGCCATTAAAAATGAAATAATCATGTCTTGTTGGTTCTCTCCCTCCCTCTAGTTCTCTTCCTCTCACCCTCCATGCATAGGAACATACCTCCACTTTGTCCCTATACCCTTATATATAACTATAAAATGCATATTAAATACAAATATGAGTTTAAATTACATTTACAAACAAATACAAAATAAAAATAAACAAAAGTGAAACAAATAAAAATGCCATTTCAAACATAAAAAGAACTGTGGCTCCAAAACTCGAGAATATAATCCATCTCCAAAACCGATTGACGACTACATTGTTTGACCCCACCTACTTGTGAGGAGAGTGTGTAGAGGAGAAACCCACTACAATTTTCATTGGATCAATCCCACCTACTAGTACATATGCGAAGAGAAGCAACCCACTAACATTTGCATTGGATCAACACTTTTCAATAATGACAATGTGCATAGGAGCATACCAGGACAAGGAGAGGCTGGCCCCACCTGTGCGTCAAGGGGATCAACCCGACAATATCTTTGATGTGTAGCCTCATTGTTGATATAGATAGAGAATGCATATCATGTAGTTGTTTGTCCCTTATTAAATGGTTCACAATGGTTATGTTTTGATTCCATTCACTTCATATTTTCCCTATTATTAACTCATTAGTTTATGTTTGATACATTGTATACTACATAACTTTTCATATTTGTGTAGGCGCAACAGAGAGAAAACATGGTTTGAAATAAAAATTCAACAGACATGATCTGACCATTAATATAGATCCATGATCGATGGTTTGAGCTTATTTCGGCTAATGAAAGTGAAGACTGGATAACAAGGGGTCAGAGGCCTAAATTCCAAACCATTGTATTAATGGGTGATAATGTGTGATCACCTTATTCATTCTAGTATGCATGGGTGGTATTATGAAATAAATTTAGCTCACCCCTGAAAGGCATGAATTGATGACAGGTGCCACAGTGACCTAAGCCAAATAAATAATGCGTCATGTTGATGTAATTCAAAATAATTAAAAGAAAAAAGAGTTAAAAAAATTCCCCAGAAACAAATGGGGTGAAATGCACACAATAAACATTATTTACAGTATATGGTGACTTTCCAATTAAAATTATCAGAATTACTGCTTCAAAATAGAAGTTCACATGGTGTTCTCATTTCCTTATTTCAAATGTGTTCAAATTGTTTAAAAATAGGATAGATGGAGAAAGGTGGCTAGTATTTTCCCCTAAAAAGTAATCAAATGGCCACTAAATGGAACTACAACCAAATATGACCATCAGATGTGTCCTCAACTCAACCGGGGTGCATTACTACATAAAAATACCCATAAAATGAAATTTCATACTACTAATTAAAATCATGTAGCTTATCAGAAATGTTGTAAACACTAATTCAACTAACTTTTGATACCCATGGTAAATGCATATACAACACTCTAAATGACCATGACTGTAACTAATAACTCATTTAGAAGAATAATTAGCCATTCACATATACAAATTTAAGAACAACAATTAAATTCATGGAATAACTAGGCAATTAGATAAAACACTTATCTTTTTATAAAGGCATTTGTGCAACCAACTACTTGGGAGCGATGTTCCACCCAACCATAGAATTGTTGTTCCATTTATCAAGAGCAATTCATCCCCGAGTTGGGGCTAGAAATCCAAAAATAAGGGTGTGTTTCACAGTTCCCTCATAGCTCCATATCACACAACCCAATGGTTTTCTCCTTCCAGCTAACCTGAAATTCTTTCAACTCTCTTCCTCTTGACCTTCCCAACCCAAGGGATGTACCCCTTCACTACTCTCAATACATCAGGCATCCATTTTTTATCAAGGTCTCTATGGCATGGGTAACTAGGAATCTCACTACTATGAACTCAAGGGAACTCACTTCGGGAAAACAACTAGGAAAAACAACAACAAACACTTGTTGATACAATTTAACTCACCCAGGAGTTCTTTATTTAGGCCTAACAACTTGGATCTTGAATTTACAACTCCAAAGTGCTCCAAAATGATCCTTAATTTGCCCAACCTTTTTTTTCCAGCTCCCACACACTTCTTCCCTATTTTTCTTTGTTATTCATGTAAAAACTCAATGTCTAAAATTGCTTTTTACTACCCATGCAAATTTCCTCTATTTAGAATGGTTATTTGCTCACTCACATTTGGGTGTTGATTGTACCCTCATCCCCATGCTCTCCAATAACTATGGGATGTGACTCTCCCGCACCCACCCTATGAAAGGTAGTCAATGATTGGGTTGTCATACTCTGACCGGAAAATAGAAGGTTTCCCAAATGATAATAAAAATTCAGAAATGTGGGTTTGAATTAATGCCCATAAATTATTTACCTTTGGACCCTCTCTTGTGGATTAATCATCCCCATCTCTATCCATATCCCAACAATTGAACTACGACATATATCTGAATTTGAATTGAGGAAAATACATTTGAATTTACATTACATGGCCATAGCCACATTATATCTACATTATGCCTTAATTAAACTAGGGATTATAATGGGATGTTACATTCCCCCCTCCCTACAATTGTGCATCATCCTCAATGCACAACACCATGCTAAAATACATATATAAATTTACATCCCACAATACTTATAATATAAAGAAAATTCCACATTCTTTACCTTCCAACAATAGTCCCAACCATAATCTATTGTTCTTCTCAACCCGCTGACCCAAGGAACGTAACCCCTTCAATGCCAGTCCATCGAGATACACCATTCTTTTATCAAGGTTGCTAGCGCAGTTGACCAAGAATTTCAGAGATGTCATTATGGTAACTAGCTACCAAAAAGTGGAGTCTTGTATTTTCATCTTTTATTTTCATCAAAATTGGCAAAAAATTGTCGGTATTCCTTACACGGTTGTTCATGCTCCCATGTAGCATATTCAAGAATGTAACGGGTCCATTGAACCTTTACCATATCTATAGAGTTTTTCCTAATCATTTTGACTTTTGGGTCCAGGATGCATATTGGTTCCACACAAAAATCCCCTACGTGCTCCACCTGGATCACATTCAAATCCAGTATGTGGTTAGGGGTCAAAGGTATATTTCTTTAATAATGAAACATGAAGTACATTATGCACTCTCATGGATGCATTAAATGCTAAAATATATGCAATTGGACCTATCTTTTCTAATATTTCCAAAGGATCCCACAATATCTTGTTGCCAGCCGAGACATACCCCAATCTTATCAAACTTATTTTTTATTTATTTTAAGTTTTGGGAAAACAAGTTCCCCACTTTAAAAATCTCTAAAAACTTTGTTCTTTTCTACATAAATATTATTTCTATCTTGGGAATCCTTTAAATTATTCCTAATCCTTACCATCTCTCTTCCATTTCCTTTAACAAATCTATCCCAATGATGGCTTTTTAAATTTGGGTTATCCCAACTCATTAGTGTGTTACATTTCCTACCATACAAAGCTTCAAATGGACTCATTTTTTCAATGGGCATGATATCCATTATTATAATCAAACTCTACTAAGTGTATTTAGTCTTCCCATTTTTATGGTTAATCAATCACATAGATTCTGAGCATGTCCTCAATTATCCAGTTAATCCTTTATGTTTTCCCATATGACTCTTGGTGATACATCATACTAAGATTCATATTTGTCCCAAATCTTTGAACCATATGCAAAATTTGGATGTAAACTTGGAATCTCTATGTGAAACTATTGCCTTAGGAAGGCACTCCATGTAGTGTGACAACTTCTTTCATGTAAATATATGAAATATTTTTTTCCTTGTGTTTTCTTCACAAGAAAAAATAAGATACCTTAGTCAATTTCTCCACCACTAACCTTGATGGAATTATGTTGCTTCACTATTATGGGAAAATTTGTAATAAAATATATTGTAACTACTTCCCACTTCCATTCTGGAAATGAAATGGTTGTAACAATCGTGTTGGATAATGCATGCTTTATCTTTACCATTTAGCATTCTAGACACTGGGATGTGTAGTTAGCCACTTCTTTCTTCATTTCTAGCCAAAAGTATTGGCTCCTTACAACTATAATGGATCTTTGATATCCTATGTGACTAGTATATGGCACATTATTCATTTCTCGACTATATTTTTCAGCTCCATGAATTTGGCACATACACCTTGCCTCGATACAAGAGGATTCCATCCTATTTTAATTAATAATTTTTAAATTTTTGTTGTGAATTTTCTTACTGTAACTTTTCTTTTATTTGTAAATAATTCTTATTTGAATTTGTGGTTTCAATAATTTTATATTTTAAATATGTCATGTACATGCTAATGGATGAAATATGCACTTCATGAGCTCTTGTATTTAGTGCATCAACCACATGATTTTCTTTACCCTTTATAGGTTTAATTTGGAGGTCATACTCACTAATAAATTCCATCCATTTAGTGTGTCTAGCATTTAATGTTGGTTGTCAAATAAATGTTTCAAACCACAGTGGTATGTCCTTAACTCAAATCTCTCCTCCCCATGAGGTAATGTATCCTATTTTAATCCATGTACAATTGTTTCTAATTCTAGATCATGAGTAGCATAATTTTTTGGGACTCATAGGAATAACACATGATCTTTTTGAATTTTAGGGACTCAGTCCCTTCCTTGCCATCCATTCACCCTGGAAATTATTCATCTAGATGTAAAGGAAATATTTAATATGGGACCACTTGTCAAAATGTTTTCTAACTTTTGGAAACTCTCTTCACATTTTGGTGTCCATTCAAACTTCACTCCCTTCTTTTTGCAAAGAAGTGATTGGGATGAAAACCTTTGAAAGAAAACCTTTATGAATCTTTGGTAATAACTTGTGAGACCCATAAATGATCGACCTCCATCACATTTCTTGGCGTTGGTCATCCTATAATGGCCTCTATCTACCGAGGGATCGAATTCTTTCCCATTTGTTGAAATAATATACTTTAAGTAATGGATCTTATTTTAATAAATTATGCACTTACTTAGCTTGGAATGGGGTATGCTTCCTTGACCATATATCACCATTCTCAAATGATCCTCATGATCCTATTCATAATTAGAGTAGATTATAATATCATCTAAAGAAACAATTACAAACTTGTCCAGTTACTCCCACGAACACTCATTCATTAGACACATAAAGCGATTGAGGCATTTGATGGTCAAATGGAACTACGAGTGAATTAATAATGGCCATACCTTGTTTTAAATGTTTGTTTTGTTGATATATTCTTCTTTTATCATCACTTGATGATAGCTTGGTCTTGATTCAATCTTGAAAAATATTCTTGCACCTTTTAGTTGATCAAATAAATCATCAATCCTTGGCTTAGGGGATATTTGTTCTTCATGGTGACCTTGTTCACCTATCTAAAATCAATACACGACCTTAAAGTTCCATTTTTCATTCAAAAAATAAATAGGGATCCCCAAGGAGACACACTTGGGGTGTGTATATCCCTTCTTGGAAATATCTTACATCTACAACTCTTTCAATCATGGTGTGCCCTTTTTGTAAGGTGTCTTGGACATTGGAGTAGCTCCTTGCATTAAATAAATAGAGAAATTGATGTCCCTCTCTTTGGTGGAAATCTTGGAATCTCCTCAAAAAACATCTTCAAAATATCTCAATGCTTGGGATGGTCTTCTAGAGACTTTCCACTTTGAAAGTTCTAGCACTCTTCCGCGTGGGATGCAAAATTTGACATCCCTTCCTAAAAATCTTTTTTAACTGCATGGATAAAATTTATCTAACATCTATAGCTCTCATAATTCCTTGAATATTGATTTGTTTCCATTTTTCATCAAGATAAGTTATTTTCCTTTTGTAACAATTTAGGAAAACGTGTTGTTTTCATGCCAATTAGATGGTCATATGAACCCAAAGGGTATAATGTTCACATCTACCTTTGTGTTTTAGTCCATTCATGTCTATCAGAGAATCTTTAACCAAATCATTGATATTTCTCTTAGCCCCCGTGGCTCACTAAACTAACCAAGATTTTTTATACTTACTCCTTTGTAAGTGAAATGTTTCAATAATGTTAGATTTTATGTAATTATGGACAACTCTAGAATGAGTTAAAATTTCTATGGGATGGTTATCAATATTACATTCCACTTCAATCATGGAGGATTAATAATCTACCTGCTTGTTGTCCAGGATATAAATACTTGGCATGTTTCCTTCCATATCTTTCATTGTTTTAGCCTCCTGGATGTTGTGTACATTCCTCATTCTTTCTCCCTTTGTGAGGGCGGTCCTTATACAAGTGATTCCCTTCACATCCCCAACATTTTACAAGTTGCTTCCTTGTCCTTTTCCCAAAAGAATATGTTGTATTTTGTTCATTTTGGGTCGAATGGTTTATTTATTTGCTTGAGAGTTATTACTGAAAAAGTGTGGTTTAAAAGGAAACTTTTATAGATTTTCTCCTTCAACTTTCATCTTGTCATTTCAAAGTCTTTTGAAAGATAGCCTCCCTCTTCTCACGCTCATAGAGGATTCCTTTCTCTCCCTTATGGATTCCTCCAAAGTCTTGGGATTATCATATCATATCTTATCACTATAGAAAGGGGTAACCCACTAAAAAACCTTTGGATTCTTACCTTCTCATCCTTTATGAAGTCAACATACTTCATTAATTCAAAGAACCTCTTCTCATACTCATCCATTGCCATGATTCCCAACTTGAGGTCAAAGGACTCTTTCATATTCCTCTCACAGTAATTCTAAGAAAATAATTTCTCTTGGAAATATCCAGCTGAACTACCTCCGTGAGACCCTCTTCTCATTAATATGTTTGGCTTGTTTAAGCTGATCCCACCACATGGTTTCCCTTCCCTTGTACCAGAGTGGTAGGTTTCAATTCTTGTTTCTACCCTAGAGGTGTAATAAACCTGCTAGAAATATTTATTCATTTCCAACATCTGGGCCTCGACCTCTTCTCCCTTCCTATGATCACCATTGAAAGTTGTTGTATTTATATTCATGAGTTCACATTGCAAGATGTCTCCCTCAGCCATTATCCTCTTCCTCTTGACAGGGACACACTTGGGTTGATCTCTAATACGAAATAACATGATATATCCTAGTGGATTTATTTGGGGAATGATGATGTCTACTTCTACTCCTTGGTTTCCTATCATTCCCATATCCATCCCTTATGCTATGGTATTTGGATGTTGTCAATTTTCTAGCACTAGCCAGGTTTGTGCTAGAGTCTCATTGGCTTTCTTTTGCAACATGTTTAGACTTTGAAGTGTCTCTTATTGAGCCTTCATAATATTTTCATTCTCCACTCTATAGATCTGCACTTCCCTATCGGGAATCTCATAGTTACAATTTATTTCCTATATCTTCTTCCATTTGATTTAGTCTCAACATTCCCCATGTGACATAGCATGCCTCTAAATTCTTCTTCATGATTGTAGTAACCTTGGGAATATTCCATTTTTGTGGTTTTAATATAGAAACCAAACTACTTCTTTGAACCTCTAATTCTATAGAAAATGTGCAAGGAAACAATTTATGTTAGATGAAAATAAATACATACCTGGTGGACAGGAATGCATAATGTTTTCTTCCCTTTAATGCCACTAGTCATCTTCTTTTGAGTTAGATACAAAATTTTTCTCCTCAAAATATTTTTGGGTTAATATATGGATTCTCCTCCTCGTGCCTTTCATCAACTATTTTTTTTTTCCAAATTAAAGGTTCAAAGCCAGTTAAGGTCTTCAAAAATTTTAACCATTTCCCCTTTTTCAACCTTGCATGCTACATGTGTGCTCTTTCTCTACCAACACATTTTTAGGTATCTAGAACTAAAATTTGGATCCATGAATGGCTTCTACAGTCCATGGGATTTCCATAGAATACTCTTGAGGCTAAGCCTGACTCCTAATCTAGGGTTGTTCCCTCTAAAAGAATATAGTGCAATTTTACCCTTATTTGTTTTTTGGCTATAACTTATCATACAAGATTAGTTTGACCGAACAATTTAGCTGTTGGGCTCTCCTAAGGCTATGACTTTAAATGTAGAAACTTGTGTTCTAGGGAAAACTCACTTTTGTACAAATTGATTTTCTAAAAATGTTGTTTAGGCCCTCAAAAATGCCACACCCAATATGAAGACCTTTAAAAACTGAAAATTTCACGGAGAAATTGATTAAATTATTGTTGTAACAATATTCATATACTCTGGTATTGATCTCAAAATTGGGATCAATCCCAATTGTTGATCTTCTTGGCCTTGCCAATATGTGGCTATTCTTCTTCAGGCCTATCAGAACTCTTCTTCGGAACCTTCCCATCAGAAAGATTCAATGGTTGGGTACATGAATTTCCTAAAATCTGCAGTCTGAAATGTTGTCGAACTTCTCCTATCAGAAAATCTCCATCAGAAACACATCTTGAAATGTTTGTCGACCTTTATAAAATCCAATATTTGATATCATATTGGTATCTCTCTGTCATACCTTCCCATTGGAAACCTTCCCAAACGAACCCTTTGACAACCTCCTTCTGAGGACTTGCAGTCGGTTGCTACATAGTATTGGTGGATTCACTGACCCTTGCTAAAATTTCCTATGACATGGCACACTAACATGGAAGCTTATGCATCATTATCCTTCACCCTTGTCCCTTCCAAGGTCATGCTTATGCGATATATTGAAAGTTAGAAATTGTCTTTGCTCAATGGCCATGAAAATAGGAGCTATAAAGTCTTTTCACTTTAGCTACCTGGAATTCGAACTAGATTTGTCAAAACAAAGAATGACCCACCTTTGAATGAGCTCTCTTAGAGCTACCTCACATAAAATCCAACTTGATTGGAAAAAGATCAATCAATCAGTGAGTATTGTTATTTAAAACAGTGTCGTGAGACCCCCTCCCTCAGACCACCCTCATTTCCCAACTCAAGCCTTGATAACTAACTTCTCGAAGGAATTTCGAGGATTCCTTGCTCTGATATTCTGCGATTGAATCTTGACCAATGATTCTCTAGATCAAATTAATTTGGTTCATCAATCCAAAAAACTTCAAGACCTTGCTAAAACACACAGTAATTTGAATTCCAAGGCCAAAATCGAATCTGCAATCTACAACTCGATGTCATGAATTACCTTCTTTGACTACTCTAAAGAACTTAAACTCAAAATATGCTCAAAATTTTGGGATTTTCACTTAAGGTTCACCATTTTTCCCCAAGTTTATCCATGATTATGAAATATGAAACCATGAATGTCAATTCATGGATCCTAGACCATACAAGCTCAGTGTTGAACCTTGAGTTATGATACCATTCTAGCGCCCCTGCTCAACTAGGGAACACTATTATGCAGAAATATACATAAAACAAATTTTTCTACTAATAATTAAAATCTTGTAGCTTACCCATTTATGATGTAAACACATATTCAGCTAATTTATGATACCCATAATTAAATGCATCTACAACACTCTAAATTACCATGAATGCATCTAATAACTCATTCATATCAACAATTAACCATTCACATATACAAAGTTAAGCACAACAATTAGATAAACACTTATCTTTTATAAAATGTTTGTTAAACCAAATTCTTGGGAAGAGTTCCACCCAATGATAGACTATGGATTCCATTTATAAAAACAAATCTGCCCCAATTTGGGTCTAGGGGTCATGAATACGAGGTGCCTCTCAGGTTCCCTCCATCTCATATCACAAAAACCTTTGGTTTCTCCCACCACAACTATCCCAAAATTCCTATAGTTGTCTTCCTCCTTACATTCCCACCCTAGGAATGTACCCCTTCTCTACTCTCAGTCCATCCAGTGTCCCATTCACTTATTAGGTTCTCTACAGCTTTTTAAGAGTATAGAGGGCCTCTTTCGACTAGAGACTCAAGGGGCATGATTTCCGGAAAGCAACTAGAAAATAACAATAAACACTTGTTATTTTAATGCAACTCACCTAGAGTTCACTCTTTGGGTGTATTATTTGGCTCTTCAATTTCTAGCTTGAAAACGCTCCAAAATTGCTCCAACATTCTCTATATTTATCTTATCCTTATTGTTCCAACTCCAAATCTCTTCCTCCTGTTTTTCCTTGCTATTCATATGAAGCACTCAATGTCTAAGGTGTGCATTTACTATCCATGTAGATTTGTTATAACCATAGGACAATTAGCTACTCACTCTACCCAATGTTGACTGTACCTCATCCCCATGCTCTCAATAACTATGGGATGCGACTCATACTATGAAATGTATTCAATGATTGGGATCTCATACACTTAACCATAAAATAGAAGGTTTCGAAATTATAATAAAATTAGGAAATGTGGTTTGAATTAGCCACCCATAATTATTTCCTTTGGACCCATCTCTTTATTGGATTAATAATCCCCAATATTTGTCCATATCCCATTAGCCTAGTATTACATTTATTTACAATTCAGGAAAATAAATTTTGCATTTACATTGCTTGGCCATAACCCGATTTATATCTACATTATGCATTAATTAAGTCTGGGATTATGGTGGGGATGTTACAAGGAAAACAACTGTATCTTATGACCACTTGGAGGATAGGCAAAGGGATGTTTTCAAACCTACACTATATTTCCTTAACCTTCACCAATTAATAAAGAGAGCCCAAGCTAATGCTAACAATGGTCAAAACTACTTGAACGTATGGGAATCAAACCTTTTCATATAAATTGTTCCACAAACTTATCACTTACCGGAATTAATCAATGTGTGTGTTGTCAATTATTAGGTGGAAAGGGAAACAAATAATTATGTACATGATTCTAGGATAGTATGTGAAATGAGTAAAGACTCCATTTCCCAAATTCTCCAAATTAAAGACCATGTTGTATATGAAATCATTATCATGGTTTGAAGAGAGAAGTTGTTGAAATTTATAGCCCGGATGCTTGTATGACCTCATCCACCTCCTTTCAAATCCACCTTATTTTTTGAAATAAACAAGAAGAGGAAATTTCCATGATTTGTCTACTTTTAGGCTATGAGCATTATAGATCAATGGATGAGACCAATTTAGGGTTTCTCTATGTCTTATGTCCATTGGATTCAATCACCCTCACAAAATTTTATTATTGTTAATTCCTACAAGAAGTAAAAAACTTCCAATTGTAAAATTTCCACATCACTAAGTCTTTTAGGTACCAGACCTACTTGGTGCACCTTGTATTATTCAATAATTCTTCATTTTTTTAGCGATTTGGAATCAAAACAATAGATTATTCAGTTAAAACCAATCCAGTAATTGAGTGAACTAAGGAGGTGAGGAAATGAGACCAAAATAAAGGTTTTGGCCTTTATGTAAACAAGTTCATGAGTGCATGCTACATGTTTCTCCATGGCACTCAACCTCCTATAATGTTTCATGAGTTTAATAAGATATTGCAGCTAAGAAAATATACCACATTAGGATATCGGTTCATTGTTGAGGATCACACCATCATTAGATTATATGGTTTTGAACATGAGCCATACAAGCTACCAATTTTCATAACTCTGAGAATGTTTGATTTGGAATACATTAGAAAAAGGCTAATTTCATATCAATTTCATTTTTCCCCACATACTTGAGGCCATCACTTTCAAGCTGCCTCAAGAAATTGTCCCTTTATTGGTCAATCTTATAACTTCTTTAGCTATTAAATATGAAATGCTAGAAGAACTGGATTTTGAAAAATAAAGTAAATGGGTGTATGACCCACAAGGTGTGATTGCAGTCATAAGGCCCATGTACAAGCATCACGCTAATTACTACTATAGTGGAAATAAGCTGCTAAAGCTGGATTCATGGGAAGATGTTAAGCAAATTCTAGAGGCAGAGGGCCAAAATAAAACTACCACTCAAGTGTGGACCATTTAGTATATTGGACTCCTCATAAACAAAATTACTATTAAAAGGGTGGTTGTCATTGGTTCAAACTATGGAAGAAGTTTTGTAGCCCCAAAGTTATGACTATGGAACCATATTTTGATCAAGGAAAAAGGTCATGAAATATCACGTAAGTAACCCACTCATGGATGGATGTTCTCGTTGTTCATTTCCAATGATAGTTGTTACACCACGTGGTTCCTCACGGTTGAGGAGTTATGTCCTTTTGAAGTTAGAATCCCCAATGGTTAAGAAACTCTAGTTGGTTACAAGTCAATTAATGAAATGGTAAAGTCATTGTAACAAGAAAGTAAAGAAGCCCTAAAAGTGGGAAAGAGGTTGTCTATAAAAATTATATATACACTTCAAGAAGTCATTCACAAGTACAATCACACACTCATTCATGAATATATTCTTGTGAGTAATTGATATATTGGAAAGTTTGTGATGGTGAAATATGATGTAGCAACAAGTGAGAAGTGTGAGAGTTTATGGATTAAAAAGGAGAGGTAGGGTTTTATATAAAAACCCTAATTTGATTGTCCCTCGCCTATCAGACATAAGGTGTCTCGCGAGACGCCCCTGCGGGTTTCCAAGAGAACGTCACGCAAGGCCCTGTGTGACATCAGCTCTTAGTCTCACGAGGCTAAGAAAAAATTGGGGAATATGCTAGTGCTAGGTTGTTGAGCTCTGAGGAAAGGTTATTGTTCATCACTATTGTGTGTCGGGTCAACTACATGTACATGTATGTTTATGCACTTTTTATGAAGGTTATACATGGTTATGGTATGGTGCATTCTTGAGGCATGTTTGACATTGGAACTTGATTGAGGTACATATTGAAACATGATTGAGTGAGGTATACTCTTGAATATGGTTTGATATATGACATATCTTTGAGATCTTGGTATATGGTTGAGGAGTATACATGTTGTATAGTGGTATATGCATGAGGGACATTCTTTGGTACTTTGAGGAACTTCATTTATGATGTTTTACAAGTCTATACATGATTGATGCTATAGTATATGGTACAGGTTTTATATATGATCGATGCTCTAGTACATGGTACATGATGGATACATCATTATATACATTATCATTGATGTTATGATATCTACATTTGGAATATCTTATTTACATGATTGATGCATGTTATACTACATTTTTTAGTACACATTTGATGCGTAGTGCGGTCTGGGTTTTCGTATAGCACATGTTGATGATGTGTTGTAGGTTTATGAATGCGATTCTGTGACAGGTTGGGTACAATGACATGTTGATAGGTTATAGGTTGATGTGGCGGTGATAATGATGATAGAGTGACAGTAATCTAGTGACAGTGGAAATTAACAATAAGTGATTGTGGTAGTGATATTTGATCTACACTTATATTTTAGGATGACAGGATGGGGCAAGGAAGGGTTTTATCCTCCTTATGTTTGGTTATGGAGAACTCATGGAGTTGGGTCTTCCTTCAGGGTTGGATCCCTAATAGCCAAGTTAGGGGTTGTATCCTCCTTACAGTTGAAACTAGAGAATTTAGGGATGTTGGAATACTAAGAGGGTGTGGGTCCGATTATGATAGAATTTTACCACTTTTAACCACAATATATATGTGTTAACTTTACCATGAATATATAATGTATTGTGAGAATATAAACATAAGAAGAATCACATCAACATCACATAAAATACATAGTACACGAGTTTACATGGAAACAAAATGAGGAAAACCATGAAATGCTTTCTTATATATCAAATAATACATTCATTAGAGCTGCAACTTTCTAATTCTCTAGCGCTACTGTTGGAAGGAGGATACAGCCCCATATTCTGAGGTCCAGCACGGAAGGATCTATAACTCCTGTGTTCTCCGGCACCAACTAGAGGAGGCTACAACCCTCATAGTACAGTGCTTCCACCCACGAAATATAGGTGTAGACTAACTATCCTTTACCCTTTATGCTTGTCCTTTGTGTTCCACCATGTGGCCGACTTTGTCATTGACCAACCTATCCAACCTTTCATTATCACTACCACTGTAACTGTCACTGTCATTTCCACCATCACTGTCAGCTTGTCATTGACCAACCTATCCAACCTTTCATTGTCACTTATACTCAACCAGATCCTCTCACATGGATCATATACCAAACACACCTTTCAACTAGATGTCCAACATCACCAACGTATGCCTCGACCAAGCATGTACCAAACCATCAACCATGTACCACAACCTGTATGAAAACACATGCATCAACCATGCACCAAAACATGCACAACAATGCGTGCATCAACCATGCACTAACACCTGTACCATGTACATCAACCATCAACCATGTACATCAATCATCAACTTTGTACCAACATATGCATAAATGTATAAACCAAAACCTCAAGCATGCATCATAATCAACCAAGATTATATACTAGGAATATGCCTCAAGTATATTCCAATATTGCAAATATGCGCCTCTAACAATGAGCCATAATAACCATATACAATGTACCAAGGGTATGTCTCAAGAATAATTCCAAAGCATGAACCTCAACCATATACAACCATAAACCAAAAGGGACCTCCAATATATGCATTAACCATCTGCCATACCATCCATGAAATAAGTCTAATTAACTATCACATCAACCATGTATCAAACCCTCACTGTTATGAAGCCTCAACTTGTACCAATATATTCAAAAATAAAACTAAACCAAACTTCCTCAAACATGTACCATATGACATGGTTCACACATGTACCGCAAGATATGCCATAAACCGTGTACTAAAAAAATACCAAAACTCTCAATATGTTCATCAAGCATAAACAATAATCTCCAAAATATTACCAAGCCATGCCACAAATATGAGCCATAACATTACCAAGATATAACCCTCAAAACTTACACAATGACATACCTCATAACCAACGACAACCCTATTGCATAATCATACCGTGCTACAACTTGGAACAAGCATCCCCTTTGTTGAGCTCCAATTTTGTCATACTTTCCGCCATACAAAGACACTCATCATTACACCTTCTCCCTGCATTTCATCAATAATATATTGCTAATTACACCACAAACCTCCATTATCTCTTGTTATTCATCCTATGTGGTTAATACATAATTTTCCATGTTTTTAGTGATTAAAAGGATGATTATACAATAGTTTTTTCGATGATGGTTTAATCCTATGTTTCGATGTCCAAGCAGCATGTTCCTGTACTATTCATGTTTCGGTACCTGCACTATCCCTGTTTCAGTACCTGTAATGTTCCTGTTCTGGTACCATCACAATCATTCAGTACCAACACATTCTACAATAATCTTGTACCAACTCTAGCCTCTACATATATCCGCTTTCGATTTTCTAATCAAACACATAGAGTACGACATCAGCATAAGGTGGTGCCCAAATCACTACATGGAACGTGACTTTATCCTCATGCACATGCGTTCCATGAGGATAAGACACTACATGAACCAATCGAATCAGTGATTACAAGAACTTCTGGTAGTTATTCGTTTTGTTATTTTGGCCATGCATCGACCATATCACCTGAATTACTGATTGGTTCAAGTCAAAGAAAGGTTGGAATTCTATTTCTATGCCATTTTCAGCTATGTGAAACCTATATCGGTCAGATTGTGAAGGATCAAGTAAAATGGGGGCAATTCTGCATCAGTTTGGAACCTGCTTGGGTGTGAAATCAATTTTTTACATGTGTGCACACCTCCAAGTGACAAATGGCCAAAAGGATTATTGGATAACGATGTTATATACCTCCCATAGAAACAGGTTATGATTTGGATGCACGGATTCCAATAAAATCAAATATTTCTAAATTTAGCAAACCCAGATTTTTAGCAGAAAATCAATTTTGAAGGGAATATTTCACCTCTCTTCGCGTGCACAGGGGAACATATATTGAAAAAATGACAAATGGGTTTTTACAAATATAATCCAGATACATAACCCAAAAACCGTTTTCTAAACTTCGAATTGGTTGGGGAGATATGGGTGGATCCATAACTCGAATCTGCCCAAATTGCAATAAAACCCAGATTTTTGAGGATTTTATCTAAAATTGTAAATTTGAAATTTGAGCATTGGGATTCGGTCCCATCCACTTATAAATGATTTTTCATGTATAAATAAGCCTCATAAGGCTATGATAAATCCAATTATCATTACGAGAATTCTTTTGTAATGGATCTTAGGGTGTCATCATGACAATGCCAAGATTGTAAGAGACTTGTAATTTTCCGAGTTTGATGAAATGAAAGAGATGTTGTTCCTGTGCATGGTTCCAAGAATTTGAGTGATTTGATTATCTTCAAGAAACACTCACCTCCTGGGAAGGGCCCCTTAGTGTGGGTAAGTGTTGCTATATTCTATTTGCTTGGTAGATTAACATTGCATTGTGTGTTTATTTCATTACAAGTCAATTTTAGTTTTGTTATCATTTGAGTTAAAGTTTTGTTAATTTTATGTTGTTGCAATAGATGGATGAATTTCGAATCAGATCACATTTCTCAATTGAGTACATTATTACACTTCTTAAGATTTGAGTTTAGTGTGTACTCCTTCCATTACTTTTGTGTGCTTATATTTCTGCATATCCTTTCAATGCTATGCTTCTGTGCTTAATTAATTGTGGACAATGTTCCCTTGATTCCATGCTTCACTCCCATCTATTTAATCGTTCAAACCTCTCTTTGAATCTATCCTTTTCCACCATTGATTTTCCATCCTACTCACACATTGAAACCTACTATCCAATTCACATATCCATTCACCTATTCTACGTTGTCCCAAATAGTGTAAAACAAAGTTGTTCCATTTTCTGTATATATCACCTTTCTCTTCTAGATTCACCTCATATTTCCTCACAAAATTCCCTCCTTAGTTGTCAATTTGATTATACATTACAATCAATTAATTACAAGAGCAGATCGTTTCCATCTCTTCCTCATTTTCTGTGTATTAGTTATTGAGTTTAAATGCTGCCTTCATATCTCAATTACACAGAAAACCACTTCCTTTTCTCATATTCATTCTTTTCCTTTCCATCCCTTTCTTTTTATTTACTTTATTGATGTATCATTTGATGAGTGGTTCTGAGTTTAGGATGTGTGATTTTACATTTTCTTAATATTTCTACAGTTTAAGTTTGGATTGATTTAAGAATTGTTTATGTTCTTAGTCAATTTTGTTTTTTCATTTCTTTGTATTAGTCTACACTTATTTCCTCTCTTGTTTTTGTTATCGATGAATGCTTTTGTTATCATTTTGTAGGATATAATTTAATCTTCCCATTTTAGGATAGATCTTTGCAATAAATTGTTGATCACATAGTTTTGTTTTAGTATTTCATTTTGTTTGGCTTATTATTACAAACTTGTAGCTTCAAACACCAACGGACATGTTAGAGGTCTAACTCATGAGATATGGCCTTCCCGTGTTGTAATTATTCCCAAGGTGTTAGTTTATTTATCATCATTTGAATTCATTTCTGTTTTCTTGTTTCTTTTATTGAATTCAAGTGTGGATCTGCGATAGGAAATAATCATTGAAGGACATAAAACTTAAGTAATCTACTCACGATTAATCACATGAACATCACCCCAAGTGCCTGAAAGACTGTGAACTAAGACTTTATAGAACTAAGTTATTCCTATGTCCCAGTGATGAATCTGTAGTGTTAATTTCCTGTAGTGTGGGTTTGAAGATTGTTTTGTCAGCTTTAGATTAGGCTAGACTAGGCTCTAATCCTACGTTTCCTGTGCCTGCACCTCAAAGCTTACAAGCCCTGGTTGATAATTAAATGAGGGAATTAATAGTGCATATATTTAGCCCCAACACCCTTTACTTTACCTTATCCTTGCTACCTCATATTTGTCAATAGACCAAGTGTTCACTAGATAGATATTCAATGAACTTATGCGTGAGAATGAGAGACTCTTGATGTGTATTTATACTCTTCCATTTAACTATTTTTCAACCACTCTACCCTTAATTAATTTCTTGTTGTAACCACTTTACCCTTAATTAATTTCTTGTTACAATTGTTTTACCCTTTAACTATTTTACCCTTTTTCCTAATTTTAGGGTAATAATTGTTTTACCCTTTTTCCTAATTTTAGGGTCATAATTGGTTTACCCTTTTCCCTAATTTTAGGGTCATAACTGTTTTACCCTTTTTCCTCATTTTAGGGTCATAAATGTTTTACCCCTTTTCTTAATTTTAGCGTCAACCTGTACTTTCTTGTTGCAAATACTTTACCCATAATTAGTAAACTCATAATTTACTTGTTACAACTACTTTACCCATAACTAACTTCTCGTTGCAACCACTTTGACTAGCAAACTTCTTGAAGACTTTCTAGAGGCTTCTAGAATAATTGACTTCTTGTTGAACTTCTAGGATATTCTAGATTATTATTGAGGGTCCTCCAATCTTTACAAAGCCATGTCTCCTCAACTATAAGGCACCATGTGATGTACCACCTATCACCGGAAACAACATGATGCATACTATCCATATATGATAGTATTAGTTGCAAACACACTAACCTTCATGTCTTTATTTCTCGATCAACTATGGGTTCCATGACCATACCTTTGGGGATACATGTAGACTTCATCAAATGCACCCAAAACATATGTTGAAATCAATCACTCCATCAATTCCAACTAACTATCCAACTATCTCAACCACATCTATAGGGATTTCGTACTTCTCCAAGGGTTGACATCAATGACAACAAATTGTCCAACAATATCCCCCTTTGGAATTGATGGAAATGCTGATGGAAAAATCGATGCTTCCAAATTGATGCTCCCCCTGTGACCATTGTTCCTCATCAATGTTTCTCACTCCCCCCCTTTGACATCAATGACAAAGGGTATCTCTCCTTGGGGTTGGTCCCCCTGTCTTCATACTTCTAATCTTTTGTTATGGATCTCTTTCTCTTATTATTTCCCTTCCCTTTATTTCTCTTCCAGATGTCGTTAATCAATGTAGGGATACTTGTAAGTGTTTCCTTTCCTCTCCTTCGATGCTTACTAATTGTCCATTGGTGCTTCCTCTTGTAACTCTTGGATATATATAAAGAGCATTCAAAATTTCTTCACTTCAAATGATATGTCATGACCATATTGTTCAACAATGTCCCTCTAATGATATAAATTATGTTGAATGTTTCTCTTTCCTTATTTTGGTGTGCCTTTCACTGCTTTCCTTCCTTTGACCTACTAATTTCAACTAATTCCACTGATAGAATTCAATGCATTTCTCTGACCCATGTTTTTTGTACCTGCTAATGATCTCATAAATCCATTTGTGTCCATATGTCATAAGTTGTCCATAACTATGCTACTCAATTTTCCACAATGTTGACCTATCTATCATTGTACTATCATGAAGGATTCACAGCTGAAACTGAATCAAATGTGTCCATTGATATACTCTATCTACAAATCAAACTCTACATGTCTGGAACAACATGTACTGAATATATCTATGCCTAAAGGAATATAATCATAAACTTCTACATGTGTAACTACCAACTAATATGTGTGTGGGAATAATACTTATGATCAGTTTGTCATTATGTACTTTTTCTATATGTCTCTGCAAATAATTTAACATACTCCAAAGATGGTTCTCTGATTTGTAGTAGATATTTCACTAACCCTCCCAATTCAATATTCATATTCACTGGGAGTCTCCAAGTTGTGTGGCTCAGAAAAATACCTACTCTGATGTAGAGTTATATTCCTCTTTGTATATAGACTCATCATATTTTTGAACTCTTACTTCTTCCCTTTTTTCCTATGAACTGATCTTGCACTACAATTCCTGAAAGTACAATCTCTTGGGCCTCTTCCTTATTCACTTTCTATTCTTTTACTTATCACATTATTGCAAATCCTGTAATCTCTAGGACCTGGTCTTTATTACACTATTCTTCTTGTTTTTCATTTCTTCTCCAAACCTTCCTATATCTAACATATTCATTTTTTCCTCTATAATTTTCTTGATCTTGTACTATTACCAATCCTGAGAGTATGACTTCTGGGTGTCCTTCATTCATTTGCTATTATTTTACATGTTCTTGTTTTATTTTCCAAACTTTATTATATATGATAGAAGTATCCATCATGCTTATACAATCACGAGATATGTGACCATAATTGTGGAATTTGTAACATTAACTGTTATGTGGGGCCACATAAGAATTTATTTCTTGAACATTTCTTCCATAAGCCCTACAATCTGCAATTTTATGTCCAAAGTTAGTACAATAAAAACAATGACCAGAAAAACAATATACATACATGGGGGTGAATGATATTCTTTGTGATGTAGTCCTTCTAAATTCATGCCTTGGTTGGTCATGATCATGATTGAATCTTTATTGTGGCTTGAATGTGGAGGATCTTCCTGAAGATGTTTCTCTATCATTTTTCTTTGATTTTGGCTGACCATGATTCCTTCCTTTGAGTACTTATGCATAACTCTTACTCTTTTCCTCATTCTTATTTTATGGCAACTTGGAGTGCTTCTCTTCAAAATTTTCTATGGATGATGTGGGTGTTTTTGTCTCTTCAACATTCTTGCTGAGATTGATGATTTTTTCTCTCAATGTGACAACTTCTTCTTCAATATTCTCAACCTTTTCTTCTTTCTTCATCATCTGACTCTTCATTACTTCTTATGTAC